>CAJPEX010004657.1:0-17644 GCA_905338405.1 Notodromas monacha | reverse complement strand
ATATATATATACATCATGTACTGCAGTCTTGAATTGAATTTATTTAATATTTCCAACGACACGAATTGCTCAAATTGTTTCTGTGATACTGACGTGAACCGAACAATGTCATTAAAATAATTACGCCTGCTTTCTATAATAAACTGTAGTACTGAGGGTTTTTAATTTTTCCTACACCTCAGAAAAAAATAGGAAAATCGATTTCAATCCTCGGATATAGAAGACGTCTTCTGTAATTGGAAGTTTTTCCGGGTTTTGGAGAAAAGCAATATTGTATGCTATATTTTGATTTTTTCTTCTCCTAGTGTCTGAAAAAGAGTCCAAAAATGTCATTTCAATTCTAATTTTTTGAAGAATTCCGCAATTAAAAAAAAATCAAACTTGACCTTCAATGAATGCCTTTAATAAATGTCTTTTTCTGAATGTAGTTTCTGCACTTGCTGACCTCCACCTTGAAAAAAATGCATTTCCATACTTTCAAAGATTAATTTAAATACATCAAAGCACCCAAAAGTAACATTAGAGAGCAAGATAATGAGAATAAAGAGGATTGTCCATTAGGTTCAGGACAGACTCTAGAAAAACCTCAGGTCCGCATGTTACCCCAAATTTTGGTGCATGAGTGCATTATGGGCACATTTGCATACTTTATATAATGACCTTTATTATTATCTAATGGAAAAGACTTCTGAAAGAATACACCTCTCTGTATTACTTGAATCTGATCATTGCCATTTTTGAAATTTATAAACTACTTATCTATATACTGTATAAGCAATTATGGCAAAGGAAAGTGTATATACATTTTTGGAATTATTTAAACTTGATTCAATTGTCAAAGTTTGAGCTAAAATCAGTGCTTGGATCTTTCTGCACATGGTGTTGGAAATTAGAAATAGGAATTGAGAAGAAGATCGATCATTTAGCTTCTGAAAGAAACTTAATCCTTCAGGATTCTCATGGGACCAAGTTTGACCTCAAGTTCCCAAGGTTTTTTCCACAATTGTGGGGACACAAATGATGTAGCATGACCTGAGCGGAGCATCCTTGCTTGGGTGCACCGATGTCACATAACACTGAAGCAGCATGCAGGTCAAGATCTTGGTTGGCACCAGGTTTGCTACATTTTGGTGAACCAGGTGAGATTACAATCTGAACTGAATCCATATTGCCAAAGGCTCCAAAGCCTTCACTTCTCTCTGAGCATTGCCTGAGGATGTGTGTGTTGCTTGTGATACCCCTTTAGACATTGTCTTGTGTGTTGGACATGTTTGGTTGTCTGTACTGTGTGAATGTATCTTGCATACCTGTGTGCCTGCAAAGTAAAGTTAAGCTTGTGGGACTCCCTTGAGGAGGATCCAGCCTCTTAAAGGCTGCACTGGGTGTTCTTTTATTCCTACAAATTTCTTTGTCAATAATACCGGCCCAACAACTATCATAGTTGTATCATTCAGTCCTCAAGGACAAAATGACCCTCCAAGAAATTTCTTGTTGCAAAAACTTCTTATTTTGGCATAAGTCATATTTTGGCAGTTCACACAAAATATGTCAAACATTCCCCTCCATTCAATTTTGTTGTGAAATCGTATTGTCTTTGTCAAATAAATCAACCTTGCACTATAGGGTGTAAAGCACCCCAGCCACAGCCAGGCTGATTGTGGTTTTCTTTATCTCTAAAAAGTGATTTGAAAATCTTTCTGTCTCAACACCTGGTCCTAAAATCACACCCACATGTCCAAAGAAAAGCAGGAAATTAGCAGATTTTTGTCAACTTAATCTTGGTGACTGTATACTGTACAATAAAATTTTGTTATGAGTCCCATGCAGTGCTAAGTACAGTATTTGCACGGAGTGAATGCACTTATTTCGTGGGGCAATAAATGAAAGCGCCGGAAACTCCATCGCATTTAGTTTTTTTCTATTTTTTACTGTACAGCAGTATTTCCAAAATGTTAGAAGATCCGAAATACTCGGGTTTTATGACTCAATTCTTAGTGCAGCTGATTAGCATAAGGGTTTGTGTGTCGTAAATAAGCTGAGAGACTACAGCACTGCAGTGACAGATTTCCTCTGTTTTCCGTCGGCCATATACATTAGCTATTTTTCAGGTTTATATTTTCGGAGCTTTCTCTAGGTCTCTATTTTTCCATGAATGCTGGTATATATTTTAAAAGGCTGAGAAAGCGTGGCATTTAAAAAGCTTTGTGAATGCCGAGAGTTTCGAACCGACCCAGAATAAGAAAATGGCGGGGCTGTAAAGAAAGGAAATTTCGTGCTGGGACGAATAGCGGAAGCCAGTGACAACCGTTTTCTAACCATTAGTTCCGAGTTATTCGTTTCCTGTGAAAAAGGAAGTGGAATTCTGATGCCCCAGCTCTTTTTTGTTGTTGTTTCTTTGGATCCGAGAATACCATCATGTAGAAACAGGGATGTACTGTCAAACAGAGAAATACTCACGCTCGCGGTGGTTTGTTTATGGGACTATATAGTATTATGTGAGAATTTTTGAGTGATTGACTCATAAAACCTAAAAAATGGTAACTAATATATCAGGTAATCATATATCACTGGAAAACTTGAGGAACCAGCAACAGCTATTGGATAGGGGAAAACTAACAGCTCGGCCTCCATCAAGTGCACAACAAGTAAGAATGTACAGTACAGTGAGACCCCAGATGCGGACATAATTGGTGCATCAAGAGTGTCCCTAAGTCAAAATGTCCCTGAAATTGAGTCTCATTTTCCCTTAGACTTACATTATATAATTTTAATTGGTGTTTTATGGACAAAATACTTGCCATCATTCCATGAAAATAAAAATTGTTTCCCACTTTAAACTGATTTAATCAATATATTTCAACACAATATGAACATTTGGGGAATCGAATACTGATACCTCTATGTAAAGTTCATAGAAATGTTGGCATTCTCTGTAACAAAAAAAACAACAATCAAGTGAAAAAGAGAGAAGGAAATCCCTCTATGCTGGAGGCAATTTTTTAAAGGAGCTAAATGGATGGTAAATTGCTGAGAGAAATGCCCAAGACCTTTTCTTACATCAATTTTAGGGTTGGAAATATCTGTTTCTTTTAATTTTGCCTGAAACTTATTTGCAATTTTATCACAAAATGTCCCCATGTCCAGTCATTTTCTTCATGTCAGGCCTTTTTTTTATTAATATTTCATGGGAAAATAAGTGTCCCTATGTTGAATTGTCTGCAGGTTGAGGTTTATGCATGTGGGGGTCTCTTGGTACATTCAGGGTTAATAAAACTATTTTTTACAACATAATTATACCAAAAAATAAAAAAAATAACTGGGATATTGACTAAAAAGGAATGAAAATAATCTATTGGGACATCTATTTTACATTGGCCATAGACATTGACATGTTTGGTTTTGAGGATGAAAATGTACTTTATATATTTTCATACATGTATTTCATGTTGTGACGATTTTGAAAAAATGGATTTCGATTTTTGCTCGTGCCAATACGTGTTAAATAGAGCAAGGTAACCTGGCCATGTTTAAACGAGGGGTCGTTCATAATGTTATCGGAATAGAAAATGAAGGTATGTACAATGAAGCAGGAAAACAATTATTCTTCAGGAAAAAGAAGCACTCTTTGGCACGAGAAAAGAAATTAAGCCATATTTGACTTGTTCTTTATAATTTTTATTGCTGCAGAGGTTACCCCTGGCAACTTTTTGCTCCTCAAAAGACGAGGCACTCATTTTGCAGATTTTTGGTCCACCCCAATTTTCCCTTCAGGATTCATGAAATGTACATCTCTTTAATTCCACGGGTTGCGGCCATTAACTGATTAATAATTCCACCATTTTCATTCCCTGCCGCCTTCTTAGCCGCCATTTACAGCAGTACAGCAGTATTGGAATGAAAATATGGTGGCTGTGAAGATGATTGTTGATAAAAATGACAGAATCCCCTTTAGAATACCTGAAGGCAACCTTTGGAATTAATGCCACGTCAATTTCAAGAATTCTAAAGGAGAGACTGGGCTACACCAAAAATCTGCAAGATGGACGCCTCAAATTTTTAGTGAAAAGCATCAGAAAGCTGCCATTCATGCTGACTTTGCAAAAAGTCACAAGAATTTGTTTACCAGGACAAAATTTCTTTTCTTGCGCCAGAGAAGGTTTTTCTGAACAATAATTGTTTTTCTGATCAACCATATGCCGCTTCAACTTCTATCTCCTGAACTTTTGTTGGACCCCTCAGAATTTTGAAAAAATCAGAGTAAGAAAGTATAAGAGCCTGTGTCAATAAGTCAACAGCATAGAGCAGCTGGGATTTATGCAGCATTAGATTAAACTGAAGCATAACATTTAGTTGGCAATCAAGCAAAGTCACTAAAAAAACATTGTACAGTTGAACCCTGACAAGTCAAACCTCCCTAAGTTGAATGCCTACTGAATAAGTCAAATTTGTTTAAAGTCCCTATTTTTATTTCCTTGTAGACACAATGTATTAAAAACCTCTGTAACTTTAAAGCTTTTCCTCTAAAACCTCCAACTCAATTTTTCTGAAGCCTTTTGGCTATTTTTTTCTTGACACAGGAGGAAAGTGCAATAAAAATGGAATTTGATGTAGTTTTAAATGATGTGACAGACTAAATTGTGCCAATGAATACCTGTGCCTCAAAGTTTGGTATTCTTTCCTCTCATTTTAGGAGCAATTTAGGGCCCAAAATATCACCATTTATGATTTAGTGCAATTCTTTTATGTTTCCCCACAATAAAAATGCTTGGTTCCATAACTCAAAGATCTACCATATTTACTCAAGTATATCAAGCGCCCTTGATGAGTAAGGCGCACACAGGGGTTTTTCAGTTGGAAATTTGGCTAAAATCTTATACCCAAGTAAGAAGCACACCCCAATTTATAGTGAATCTAAAACCACAAAATTTTGAAAATAAATTCAAAAAATTTGTTTTTTGACATGAATTGAACAGAAATTGGATCAATTTTCAAATGTTTCAGCGCAAAAAAAATTTGTTGTTACATTTGTTTAAAATTTCTCCATTATAATTAAGTGTAATGCACACATAACTTCCTAAAACTTCTTGAAAATTTTGTACCAGCTTATGATGTGCACCCCTTTTTTTCTTCTGAAATTTGAGGAAAAAGGAGCGCTTGGTACATGAGTAAATACAGTATACTGTAACTCAAAAGCTCCCAAAGTTGCATTTGTTTTTATGGTCCCTTAATTGAAATTTGACTTGGAGAGGTTCAACAGTGCTGGATATGGCACACCTTGAGCTTTCCGGGCCTCCACATGGATTCGTTTTCAAATAGATGTCGCTGCGTTGCCAAACAGCTGTTACTGCAGTCGGTGGAGCACAAACAAAGTCGCTCTCCCAGCTGTTGAGAAAATAATACGAGCATTCCAACAGGAAAGAAACCTTCTTTTTTCAAGAATACCGTCCATTCTTCCGCTTGGCTGAAATTCAAGCTATTCCTTTCGCGTGTGCCATTGCTATTTTGGCACGTTCAACGCTCATCATATACTGAAAAGCGAAGAAAAGGAAGATGCGTTCAGCGCAGATTATTTTTCGCCGTTTTATGAATTTCGAAAACTGCTGGATATTCGTTGTTTGCGTAATATTTTGAACGATAATCTGTTGGATGTAGATTAGATTATTTTTTACCTTCATTTATTACGTGAATGCCGGACTTTTGTTTCGATATGAGGCAATAATTCATTGACGTCCTGCATTCTCAGGTTCATATATGTGAATATTGCTTACGATGTACAATATTATGATCAATTTACTGTATAAGCCATCATAATTAATATCAGAATTATCAATACTCAATGTTCAAGATGATTCTGAAAACTTCGTTACAGATCCACAAAAAAATTCGCTTTTTTTTTAAAGACGTACAAATTCACGAACTTCAATTAATTTTTATTAACTGCAAACATATTTTGTCATCGATTACACCACAAAAATTCGATAAAGGAAAACAATTGGAACTTCTATGATTTTAAATTCGATGTCCTATGTTATACTTGTTGACAACTTGAGTTAAGAAAAATAAAACATGGTTTCTTGCTAAAAGAAAAAATGGCCTCTACATATTATGCTGGTCGTTGTCAAATCAGTTCTTTCGTAAGTCTTCCAAAGATTGTTTCAAAATCTGCTTATAAAGTAGGTAATTCAGCACAGCAGAGCCATCAAAAAGATTTCAAAACAAGCAGTGATTCGCAATGTTTAAAATACAGTAATACTTCTAAGTACAGTATTAAAAATGTCAACAGCATGTTTTTTTTCTTATAAACTTTAAAGATGACTGAAATAAGTTCAGAAAATAATGCGATTGCACAGCATATAAATCGAAAGAAACTAATGAAAGATTGGATTCATTCCGGTTCAGGAATTATAATCTTTAAAATTCTAAAATTGGACTTTTTTATATAAATTTACCCAAATCCTTAGCTTCAGCTCAATTTACCAGAAAAAAATATTTTTAAATCAAAATTTCGAGACAATTTTCACTTCTGATGACAAAATGCTTGAACTTGAATCTTCTGTGTTGTACTTTTAATTTATGTATATATGCACGCTTCAAAAGCGTTGGCGATTATGAGAACAATTTTGTAGTCCTGATCCTGACAGCAACTGAAAAACATTTCCCAACAAAATGAAACCATATGCTCACAAGCATTGATTTTTCTGGCACAGAATCCAGGGTACACCCAATGCACAAAAGTTATCCCAAGCACCCATAAATTCCATCATACTGACAAACGCTTCAAACCACATACCNTTCGTTTTGTAAAAATTTTTATAAGATGAAATTTTGTAAAAAAAATAATCTATGGTAGGATACCATTCTGCTTACCAAATTCTAGAAAGAATCAGCATGATTCTTCTCACCACATTGTTCCGGTGCCCCAACAATTGGGTGACCGAACCGCGGTTTGGTGGACTGGGGATTGGCAAGGCCAAGAACTGCCCTGGCTGGCGGTTGGACCAACCGGCGCTTGACGACCAACGGGTGCGCGACCGTCAATTGACCGACTGGCGGATGACCTGGTACCCATACCAGATATATTGTCCGCAATGTGTTTTATTAATCTTGAAAAATGTTCCCAGATGAGTGTCAAACCCCACTTTTCTTGAACCAACCCTGAAATACGACGGTCGCATTCTTTCATATCATGCTGGTTTTTTTTTATTTCTCACTCACCAGCAAACAGTAGGAACCCAATGCAAATTTATATGCACCAGTAGTTGTAGGGGAACCTTTTCAATAGATTCCCTCAAAGATCATTGAAGGTTATTTTTTCTCTGTTAAGCCCTTATATGCGCCCAGAACGAGGTGAAGATGGGTTTTTTCTGAAATTAGACTGAAATTCCTGCTATGAAGTGATTAAAATGCCATTGAGTGTATTTCAGTTGGGTGGGAAGGGGGTTTGTTTGTGGAAATGTTGATTGAACCATGTGAATGCTGAAAAGTGGCAAATAAAGTGTTCAGCTGTTCATTCATTCATTCAGAATTAAATACAGTGAGACCCCCACATGCGGAGGCCTCAACATGGGGACATTTATTTTTTAACAAAAAAAATCATAAAAAAGACCCAACATGAGGACACTGACTCAACCTGGTGACATTGCAGGACAAAATTCCCAAAATAAACTTTAGGAAAATTGATTTTTATAAGGCTTAATTGCAAGAAACAGATGTTTCCAAACTAAGATTTTTGCAAGAAACTTCTTTGGTACTTTTCCCATCATTTTCCCATTCATTCAGCTAATTTAAAAAATCCCCTATAGCACAGAGGGACTTCCTTCTAGCTCTCTTTGTGACATGGATGTTATTTTTCCAGATGCCATCTTTTCAATTTACTGTACAGAGGTACACTATATTCAATGTTCCAAATGTTCTTATTGGTTTGAAAAGATATTCATTGAATCAAATTCAAGTGGCAAACATTTTTTCATGGAATTCTGAAGAATGTTTCTTCCATAAAACACCAATTAAAAGTTATACGATGTAAGTCTATGGGAAAACAAGATTTGACTTGGGGACAATCCGACATATAGGGACACTCTTGATGCACCAATTATGTCCGCATCTGGGGGTCTCACTGTACTCCGTTTCATTGCTGGTGGCAGCGTTTCCAAATCCAAATATTTTTTCTAAAGCCTGAATCATTCCTTGTCTAATTTTCTCACAGCGAAAGATTTTCGGCGGAGCTTGATCGTTGATCAACAGAAGAAGAAAAAATACATATATGCTTCGTGCTTTTTTAACGCATGGTTCTCCGTCTTGCTCATATAAAGCCCTTCCCCGGTGGAGGCAAACGTGGGAAGCGGGACAGTTGGGTTACATATACACTTTATAGAACATCTACCGAGCTGGAGAATTTCGCCTGAAATATGCTGACGGGCTGCGGATGATGGATGCAGACCCGCCTCTAAACGATATTGACACAGCAGCAGGATGATAGACGAATACATGTTATCCCCCCACCAGCTGCTGAAGGGCAAGAAATGCTTCGCCTCATCGCATCAAAATCAGCAAGAAAAAAATGGCACATTTGCACCACAATGCCTCGGTTTTTTTTAATGTATTAATGGCCGGGATCGTAATTAAAGGAAATCATTTTATATTTGCGTAGGACACCTTAATCCTCGCGATGACGAGTGGAACCTAAAATTTACTTATTGGCAGGCTTTGGAGGAAATTCAAATGAGAATTCAATTCTATTTCCATTTTTCAAGTTTAACTGCTGCTGTTTCTGCAGGTATAGTACAGGGTTCCAGATATTTTTTTCTTTTTTGAAGAAAACTGAAAGAACTCCAAACTTTTGCTATAAAACTGTAAAACCATTTTTATCAACAATTCAGTTACGAAAAATCGAATCCTTTAAAAACAAATGAAAGTTTTTTACAATACAGATGTGAGACCACTACATGTGGACACCTTGACCTGCAGACAACATAGGGACACTTATTTTCATATATAAATTTCTAAAATAAAAACCCCAACATGAGGACACTGGCTCAACATATAGGGACATTTTTTGATGAAATTGCAAATAAGTTTCAGGCCAAATTACAAGAAGTAGATATTTCCAACCCTGAACATGAAATAAGAAAAGTTCTTGGGCATTTCTCTCACCAATTTACCATCCATTTAGTCAATTAAAAAAAATCCCCTCTGGCATAGACACAGACTTCCTGCTCTCTTTTTCACTTGAATGTTATTTTTACAGAAAATGCCAACATTTCTATGAACTGTACATAGAGGTATCAGTGTTCAGTTCCCCAAATGTCCATCATATTGTGTTCAAATATATTGATTGAATCATTTTCAATTGGGAGACATTTTTGATTTTCATGGAATTATGGTGAGTATTTTGTCCGTAAAACACCAATTCAAGTCCAAGGGAAAATGAGACTCAACTTAGGGACATTTCAACTTAGGTACAATCTTGATACGCCAATTACCTCCGCAATTCAGGGTCTCACTGTACATGCAAATATTTCTGAAATTCAAAATACATTCCTTCATTGCTCTGTAATCTCCTTATTCATCGAGACATATACATTTATTCAAAAAATAATAACTAAGGAACACATATTCAGGTTTGAATCGTCCCTCTTTGTTTGTCGCCGGAATTATTGAGTAAGAAATAAAAACTGTAAAAAGGTCGGTATTTTGAGAAAGGAAAGTCTTGCATTTTTTTTAATCACGCATGCACATATTCTACTCATCTACTGCATCAAACTTTTCGCAGTAAAATCAGCACAAAACACCAATAAATGCAAAACTTCGAAACAGAAGAATATCCAACTGCTCAAAAATATACTACAACAAATATTTTCACGAGCGAAACATGCCTGAGATTTTGATTTTTCTTCCATTTTTTCTTGTCCCTCGAATTATTTTCCTGGCATGAACCGTTTCTGCATTATGAGCAGCAGTACTTGAACGAGGCAGGGCATGTTTGCAAACCTCGACATTCATAGAATTAATGGTGTCACGAAAGTACTTTCTTATTGACAACAATAACATAGTGTAGCTAAAAAAAATCAGCATATAGTTCTCATGCATAAACGCGATGATTCATCAAGGCTGGATCAGTAAAGCTTAAGATTATAACTATATGATCAATTCTTTCTGAGCAGTTCTTGAATTGGCAGGACGTTATTCTTTGAAAACGCGAATCTCATGAAATAAATGGCGAATTTCCCATAAGTACCACCTAAGACAACCTCATAGAATTGAACATCGGTTTACATGACGGACATAAAATAATTACGCAACAGAAAAGTGAGTCAGGTAAAATTGAGCTATTTTATCTGTATCATGAATGTCGCTATTAAAATCATTCAGTATCGTCGGCAGTTTTGAAGGCCTTTGCCAAAAAAAATGCATTAGACAGAATGCCATAAAGATATCGAAGTACTGTAATAGATCTTATAGCCACGAATAAATTTATGGGTTTTTTCCAATATCCCCCACACGAATATTAAAATATTGCCCCAAAGTTTTATCCTGTCTCATTCGAAGGGAGACATTTTCAAGCATGATACTGTAATGATTTCCCTGAGATGCGAAGAAATTATATGTGAACAGAAATTTAAATATAAAAAATAGGCCGAGGTTTATTTTACGAATGAAACGTTCCCTCTTTTGAGAAGACTTTTTTGCGAAAATGTGACGATATACGCATAGCAATTTTTTTTATTAAAAAATTCTATTTCTGACCTTAGAAAATAAGTTTCAAGCTTTTATCAATACAGAGGTTACTTGAGAATTAAATTTTTGTTCAAACATTTATATGTTCCAAGTCCCAAGCTCCCAAAACATATTTATGGACTCTGAAAGTTTGTTGTTATAAGATTCCACTTGTATTTAAAATTTCAACTTGTATTTGAGATCCTGGGGATGTAAAATATAATGTACAGTGGACCAGGAAAAAAATTTGACTTAGGGAGGTTTCAACTTAGGGAGATTTTGATTTTTGGAGGTTTCCAGTTAAGTACACAAACAATTTTGTTGTAAGAAGAAGGGGGAAAAGTCTGGGAAATTATAAATGAGGATATTCTGGGCTTAAACTTGCTCCTTAATGAGTTTACACCTTGCTAAACTTAAAGGAAGGGGTTCATATGCTATATTTGTCTTTCACTTCCTTTCAAGATGCATCAAATTATTGGTTTTAATCATTTTCTCTTTCATATTTCAAGGAAATAATAACCAGAAGGCCTCAGAAAATTTGATTTACAGAGGTTTTAGAGAAAAAGACTTTTGAGTTAGGGAGGTTTTTAAATGTATAGATTCTAAGGGAATTTGGGAAGGGACTTGAAAACATTTTGACTTTAGGAGGGTTTGACTTACTGAGGTTCACCTGTATAACCAAGAAATGATGTGAAATGATTGTGTGTCAAAACTCAAAAGAGATTTTAACTCTGTATATTTAAGATATTCCCACAAATAAATGGGATCCAATTCTCAAAAGTTTGGCTGATTTTTTTTTCTCAGATCTTTCTGCCAACAAAATATACTTTTATTCCCAAAAATGTATATGCTCTCTCTATATATATAATTCTGTATAAAAGATAAAGTGGACTAAAAAAAAAGTTGTACACTCACCTTTCCGCCAATGACAGTGTAGGTGATGAAGAGGGCGAAGAGCCCAACATGGGTCATGCCTTGCTTGAAATTGGCGAAACTCTCGGCACTGCGAAATCGGTCCCATGGTCGAGATGCGGTGGGGTTAGTCCCACCTGCACCGGTTGTCCCCAGGGACAAGGCCGGGCCTCCTCCAGCGACACCAGCACTTGTCCTGCTAGACCCCGTGTCCTTGCTCGCATTATTTCCGCTATTGTTCCCAGATGTCACACCAGCACTGCTGAACGTCACCGGCATATTTTTTCTCAATTTCGCTTCTCTTTCTTGAATCAATAAAAAGGATTATACAGGAATAATCATTGATGAAAATTATGAAAAATTTATTTCCAAAATACAATTTTTTTTTTCAAGTTCAAAGCGCGGGCGGTACAATCAGAAACGAGAATAAGGCACGTCATTAGTCCTTGGATATTATTTTCAGCATTTTCATATACATTATCTGAGCTATAGAAATAAAAATGTGTATAATGGTGGGATACCGTAATCTTTTAAATGAAGAATTACTGTATTATGAGTGAGTTGAATATATACAGGTGGACTTTCTCTCCCTCTCTCTCTCTCTCTTCCACAAGTTTATCATTGTAAAGCGTATTTTTCCCCATGATAGAAGAGAATGCTTTATTTTCTGCTTTTCAGCGTTCACAAAGTTCATTCAACATTCCCATATCCAAAGCCCTTCTCTCTTCAAGTCATAAGTGTTCTGTACAACAATATTTTCTCTACAAATATTTTTTTGTGGGCCCTCGAATTTTGTTGCGAGAGAGTCTAACTGCAATAAATCGATTAAGCTGAAATGGTCTTAGTTTGGGCAATTGGGCCTGCTTTTATTAAAATGGGGAAAATCTGAGAATTTTTATTCCAGTTTGAATTTCAATGACAGTTTCTCTCGTGCTTCAAACAATTTCCGTACAACCGTGTTATTTGATTCAGATTTTTTTTAAAGCCAAAAACGTGGTTTTTTTTTGCAGAAACAGAATAATAATTCTTGATACAGTATAAGCACTGTATATTTTTAAGCAGCATTTGTTGCCAAATAAGACGTCAGCATTGAATTCAATTTCAAAAATGAGTTTCTCAGTTTTCGAGCAATAAAAAAGCTAAAGTTTTTCTGGAAGACTTTCGAGAGGAGTGTTGCATGCTGTACTGTATACATAACCTTATTTCGTGAGACAATTAGATTTCCTAATGAATTACAGTACCTTCATAATTCTTGATACAGGCTCAATTTCTCGCCAGAATTTTCAAAACTCCGCTTCGACAGCAGAAAATAAGCCACGAAACGTACGACCATTAATGTACAGTGTAGTAATAAATTTTGCTCGCTGAAATTAGTGGCACAAATATTTTTCATCAAAATTTTTTCACGTTTGATTGAATGAAGCAGAATAACGGAGTGCATCACTGAACATGAATATCCATATGTCAATTACTGTCCTTCTTTGTCGGGTGATGAAACCATGACGAAGTGCCTGGCTGCTGCTGAATTCAATTCGGAAAATATTGCATAAACAATAGAATGCAGCGCCTATATTCATCCCATTTCTTTTTCTTTATTTTTGGCCTAGGACACAGCAAAAAAACGAAGATATTGGGGCTTAATCGNCCCTGAGATGCGAAAAAATAATTTGTGAACAGAAATTTAAATATTAAAAAAAAACAGGTCGAGGTATATTTTACGAATGAAACGTTCCCTCTTTTGATAAGACTTTTTTGCAAAAATGTGACGATATCCGCATGGAAAATTTTTTTTATTAAAAAAATGCCATGTCTGATGTTAGAAAATAAGTTTCAAGCTTTTATTACAGAGGTTACTTGAAAATGAAATGTTTGTTCAAACATGTGTATGTTCCAAGTCCCAAGCTCCCAATAACACATATTTATGGGCTCTGAAAGTTTGTTGTTATAAGATTCAACTTGTATTTAAAATTTCAACTTGTATTTGAGATCCTGGGGATGTAAAATATAATGTACAGTGGACCAGGAAAAAAATTTGACTTAGGGAGGTTTCAACTTAGGGAGATTTTGATTTTTGGAGGTTTCCAGTTAAGTACACAAACAATTTTGTTGTAAGAAGAAGGGGGAAAAGTCTGGGAAATTATAAATGAGGATATTCTGGGCTTAAACTTGCTCCTTAATGAGTTTACACCTTGCTAAACTTAAAGGAAGGGGTTCATATGCTATATTTGTCTTTCACTTCCTTTCAAGATGCATCAAATTATTGGTTTTAATCATTTTCTCTTTCATATTTCAAGGAAATAATAACCAGAAGGCCTCAGAAAATTTGATTTACAGAGGTTTTAGAGAAAAAGACTTTTGAGTTAGGGAGGTTTTTAAATGTATAGATTCTAAGGGAATTTGGGAAGGGACTTGAAAACATTTTGACTTTAGGAGGGTTTGACTTACTGAGGTTCACCTGTATAACCAAGAAATGATGTGAAATGATTGTGTGTCAAAACTCAAAAGAGATTTTAACTCTGTATATTTAAGATATTCCCAAAAATAAATGGGATCCAATTCTCCAAAGTTTGGCTGATTCTTTTTTCTTAGATCTTTCTGCCAACAAAATATACTTTTATTCCCAAAAATGTATATGCTCTCTCTATATATAATGCTATATAAAAGATAAAGAGGACCAAAAAAAAGGTTGTACACTCACCTTTCCGCCAATGACAGTGTAGGTGATGAAGAGGGCAAAGAGCCCAACATGGGTCATGCCTTGCTTGAAATTGGCGAAACTCTCGGCACTGCGAAATCGGTCCCATGGTCGAGATGCGGTGGGGTTAGTCCCACCTGCACCGGTTGTCCCCAGGGACAAGGCCGGGCCTCCTCCAGCGACACCAGCACTTGTCCTGCTGGACCCCGTGTCCTTGCTCGCATTATTTCCGCTATTGTTCCCAGATGTCACACCAGCACTGCTGAACGTCACCGGCATATTTTTTTCTCAGTTTTGCTTCTCTTTCTTGAATCAATAAAGGATTATACAGGAATAATCATTGATGAAAATTATGAAAAATTTATTTCCAAAATACAATTTTTTTTTTCAAATTTAAAGCGCGGGCGGTACAATCAGAAACGAGAATAAGGCACGTCATTAGTCCTTGGATTTTATTTTCAGCATTTTCATATACATTATCTGAACTATAGAAATAAAAATGTGTATAATGGTGGGATACCGTAATTTTTTAAATGAAGAAATACTGTATTATGAGTGAGTTGAATATATACAGGTGGACTTTCTCTCCCTCTCTTTCTCCCTCTCTCTCTCTCTCTCTCTTTCTATCTTTCTCTCTCTTCCACAAGTTTATCTTTGTAAAGCGTATTTTTCCCCATGATAGAAGAGAATGCTTTATTTTCTGCTTTTCAGCGTTCACAAAGTTCATTCAACATTCCCATATCCAAAGCCCTTCTCTTTTCATGTCATAAGTGTTCTCTACAACAATATTTTCTCTACAAAGATTTTTTTGTGGGCCCTCGAATTTTGTTGCCAGAGAGTCCTACTGCAATAAATCGATTAAGCTGAAATGGTCTTAGTTCGGGCCTGCTTTTATTAAAATGGGGAAAATCTGAGAATTTCTATTCCAGTTTGAATTTCAATGACAGTTTCTCTCGTGCTTCAAACAATTTCCGTACAACCGTGTTATTTGATTCAGATTTTTTTTTTAAGCCAAAAACATGATTTTTTTGCAGAAACAGAATAATAATTCTTGATACAGTATAAGCAATGTATATTTTGAAGCAGCATTTGTTGCCATATAAGACGTCAGCATTGAATTCAATTTCAAAAATGAGTTTCTCAGTTTTCGAGCAATAAAAAAGCTAAAGTTTTTCTGGAAGACTTTCGAGAGGAGTGTTGCATGCTTTACTGTATATTTAACCAATTGTGAGACAATTAGATTTCCTAATGAATTACAGTACCTTCATAATTCTTGATACAGGCTCAATTTCTCGACAGAATTTTCAAAACTCCGCTTTGACAGCAGAAAATAAGCCACGAAACGTACGACCATTAATGTACAGTGTAGTAATAAATTTTGCTCGCTGAAATTAGTGGCACAAATATTTTTCATCAAAATTATTTCACGTTTGATGGAATGAAGCAGAATAACGGAGTGCATCACTGAACATGAATATCCATGTGTCAATTACTGTCCTTTTTTGTCGGGTGATGAAACCATGACGAAGTGCCTGGCTGCTGAATTCAATTCGGAAAATATTGCATAAACAATAGAATGCAGCGCCTATATTCATCCCATTTCTTTTTCTTTATTTTTGGCCTAGGACACAGCAAAAAAACGAAGATATTGGGGCTTAATCGATTCCCCTTCGTACATTTTTCATCACAGCAGCCATCCTACGCATAAGTACTGAAATGGACAAAGAAAAATGAGATACAGTACAGGAATTAAATGCATGAACAAAGAAAATACAAAGGTGGGCTAATTTTGAAGCACTGAAAGCTTTATATACAGTAGAATGACTACACTTTGAAGGGTTTTCTTTAAAGCTTAACTACTGTAAAAAATATAACATTATCGCATGCGTTAATTTTCAAAAGTCCGTTACTGGAAGGTTCCTTATTTTATAAATTTTAATAAGAATTTTTAATATGAATATTCTTCAGTATACAGTACAATATTTCGATTCAAAGCTAAATGTTTGACCATCGTGGTTATTCAGAAGAAAAACCATCATCAGAACCCAAAAAAACTGCTTGTTGTTGTTCCAGATTCGCATATGATTTTTCAATCTTTTCAAAGTTCAGCTGTATCTCCTATAGGTCGAGATAGATTTTTATGTTATGATCAATCACTGAGAGTTTAATCTGGTGCGTTGGCGGCATTTAAATTTGTGACATGAAGAATCTTAAAATCATATTTTCAAGTTATGAAGCAAGAATATTGAGGAATTTAGGACGACCTGAAAGCACTTCGACTTTCTCACTCGTTTCTGATGGCTACAAGTATATTGTAGGTTAATATTTCATTTTACTCTTTCAACCAGTGTCTACCTTTATTCAAAATGAAATGACCAAATATATAGGGGCTTTAGAAATTCTCGAGCTTTACCAAGGAATTATAAAATTCCTTCAGCAGTTTTA
The DNA here is from genome assembly GCA_905338405.1 of Notodromas monacha. Lineage (NCBI taxonomy): Eukaryota > Metazoa > Arthropoda > Ostracoda > Podocopida > Cyprididae > Notodromas > Notodromas monacha. Next base: position 876 of record CAJPEX010004657.1, on the reverse strand, counting down.
TTCGTTTTCGATTTTGAAATTTCGAAAGAATCGGTGGTGAATCTTGTCCGTTTCGAAACAAGATTCAAAAATTTTTTGGTGATGTTTTGCAAATCGAACTTCTTTTGAAAACTTTTAGCATTCGGTTTTTTCTGGATCCACAGAAATAAAAAAAAAACCAGGCGAGTTAAGTTTCAAACGTATCTTACGCACTTGATTTAAATATAATTAATATTCAGATAAAAAAGATGGTGAAATTATTTGAAAAAAAAATTGAGGTTAACGTTAAAATATCAATGGACTATTTGAACTGAAACCAGGTCAAATATACAACGTATACAGGTGGACTCTCTCATTTTCAACAATATTTTCTGCAACTTTCTCTGTATACAACGAATTTCACTTTGGTCCCTCAGGGTTCTCTCACCATGTTTTGGAGGTTATATGTGCTACAAAATTCTCTCAATGATGAATTTATTCTGGTCCTTTGAATTTTGTTGTAGATTTTGTACGTATGTTGACTGAAATATAACGGAACTGTTGATTATAGTCGGTCATCTTGAAGGATAAAATTCCAGCAGAATAATGTTGATTTAACAGAACAAGATGTTTTTATTTTTTGCATATTATGCAACGGATGAATGCGTATGATGATGATCAAATCTTCTTATTTTTCGTGGGGGACCTTCTTAACTTGTTTTTAGTGTTGGCCTTCTTTGGCATCAACCGCGTATAGGAGAATCCCGAAAAAAAAAACGAGAACACAGGCCCCTTTTTTTTACCTGCATTGGTGTTCCCCTGTTTCTCCCAGAACCAGAAACATATTTTTGGTAATTTTCCCGAAACAATTTCCCATCGAATCCGTGAACCATGCAAATACCAAGAGCATGGGATATA
>CAJPEX010004656.1:0-20351 GCA_905338405.1 Notodromas monacha | reverse complement strand
CGTAGCACGCGAGGTCCAGTTTCACGTGTAACAAATTATGCGCGTCTTCAATCCACTAGAATCATCGAAATAAAATCAGAACCTCAACTGAGTAGCTCATTCTCAACATTCAGGATACTTACGGTTTTAAATAAGCGCTTCTTATGCTTCGGAATTTCTCTGAAATCGTTTAGGCAAAGCATAACTTCTTGCAATACCTGCAAGAATAAGTCGAATGTGAATATGATTACAGTACTTAAATGAGAAAAAGTGTTCGTTTCACTCTAACGCCCGACCTTATTATCTAGGATTTCTTCAAGTGTCGTCTGAATCTCTGCGAATGAAAATTACACAAAAAACCCAAACCAACCCATCATGACCAAATCTAAACTGAAAAACCACGTCGACACAATGTAACCAACGCTTCATGAAACGTGACTAATTTCAGGCAACTCCTACACGGGGATAGAGAACGTCACAGAATGTCGGGCGTCAGAGTGAAAAACACCAAAAAGTCAGATCACCCAACCTTCAAAACTTCAGCACATTTGCTCAAAACTTCGTTGATCTCCAACCGATCCGGATTTTCGTCTTCAAACCACGTTGATAAATACGCGTTTAGTTGTGGCAAATCCGTCGGATCCGGTAAACCGTCACATCTCATGTACCGATTCCACTTGATACAAATTACCCAAAAATTGTACACCACGGATTCAAACATTCCAGAAATAACACCAAGACTTACTTGGGCCAACTTCGTTCGTTCATCAAGCACAACTTGCAAGTGAACTTGGTTCCGAGATAACAACCCAAAACTTTCTTTCAATTGATCCAATCGGATAAAGTATTCTTCATAAGTGCGCTTGATACGTTCTTTCGCCTCACGATGCTCTCTCTCAATTCGCTGTCGTTCTTCTTCTTCTGCTCGTCGCCTTTGATAAAAAATTAAGAAATTACTAAATCACATACATACCATTGCATTAAAAATTTTTAAAGATGTTTTCTTCTATGGCACAGTTGTACCTTGATAAATGGAACCTCCCTACGTTGAATACCTCCCTATATCTACTTATTCCAAGTCCCTGTCTGGATTCCTGTAGAAACAATGCATTAAAAACCTCCCTAACTTGAAAGCATTTCCCCTGGGACAGTGGACGCTCTGCTACAAATTTATATTGGGAAATGTGCCTCAATATAATTTGATGTCAAGTGCTGATTAAACAATAATCAAAAACATTAATCAGTCTGGGACAGGACCAAGATTTGGTTTAGGAATTCTTAGTTTAAAGGGGTGAAATATATTTCAAGGAATAATTGAATAAACAACTTGATGGAACTCAACTTGCAGGAATAACTTGGATAATTGGAATAACACAACTGAACTGATGAACTGATTCTGATAATGATATGAAAAGGAGCAGCTTATATACTACTAATTATAATTAACCTTCACAAGGTTTTACTATTAGAATCAGAACAGAAAAGATATTGTTGAGTATGCTGCGGTGCCAGGATGTTCCTTGCACTGCGGTTTTGAGGAGGGGGAAATATTTTTACTTCTAGGAATTGTTTAGGGTACGTTACTGTACATGGCGTGCATGCCCAACATACCTCCATGAGTCAAGTTATCTGGTCTTTTGCTGATTATTTTTAGTTACACAGAAAAATAAAAACAATAAAAATGTAACTTGATGCATTCTGAAAGGAAATGAAAGACTGTTTGGGCAAATGAACCCTTGCCTCAAAATTTAGCATCTTGTTGACTCATTTAAGAAGCAATTGAAAGCCCAGAATAGCACCAATTACAATTCCCCATCATTCTTCTTTCTAACTGAGTGCCTAATTCGAATTTTTTGCTGGTCCCTTGAAATTTGACTTGAAGAGGTTCGACTGAACATAAAAGATGACATGAACTGAAACTACATGGTGTCCAGAAGCTTCAGTGCAACGAGTAATTCAAACCTCTACACTTTCATACTTTGTATATACAAATTATGAATCCTTCTAGCGCAAGCAGATGTCACTGGCAGTCACAAATAGCCCCGTAATTTTACGCAAAAGCATACGAAATCCTATTTGCTTTTCGGTTTCTCCTGCGAGTCCAGGAACTTTTCTGCGGTAGTACACAAGTGCATAGAAGTTTCCCAGCAGAATTGCTACAGACTAATTTACAGCTAGTTTTTTTTCAGCTTCGATGAATTATTTTTTTAACCTTTTTGAGACCAAGGTGCATATTTCCTCCAAGTTTTAGGAACAAGCCGAAAAGGCAAACCTCTCTCTCTCTCTTTTAAGTTGTTCAACACCCTGTAATGCTTATTCATAGTCCTTGAAAATACTGAGCTTCCAAAGGCAACTTTCAGAGAACAATTCAAAAGACATACTTGAAGAGTCACGGCAGTCATCTTTCTAAAAATTTTAAAAAGCAACGCCAAAAAAAAAAAAACTCACCGAGCTTCTTCCTCCTCTTGTTTCCGTTTCAATTCTGCTTCTTCCCGGGCCCGTTTCTTGGCTTCAGCCTTCGACTGTTTTACCTTCACAACTTCTCCGTCTTTTGCCATTTTAAACCAGGAGAGAAAACGCGATAACACTCAGACTCGAGGCTTCAACCCTCTTCTAACAGGTGGACTCGTTCCCGCAACAAAGCAGCTCGTAGAATGCCTCGCGGCTTTTCCAAAGAATTATTGATCAAACCGCGAAGCAGGAGGGTTGCCGAGCTTCTGTCGTCGACAGTCCGCATTCTCCTAAATTTCACTACGCAAGTGATCCTCATTTTCGGAGTACGATCCAAAACTATCTACAATCCGAATTGAAAATGAATCTCCCGCTCCTGAAAACAGTTTAGGAATAGTTACAAATTACACCGGAAAGAGAAAACGTAAAGCAGACGGATGTTACGATCAACATACAATTTCAACAATAACCATGAGACATTATTAAAATTTTCGATTGTGAGACTAAAATAAAACACCTCATTCGCGAGAATATAAGGCGTTATCGATTCAAAGATGTACCAAACTGTGCAAGCCACCCAACTGAAAAGATTGGATGACATGAAGGAAAACGTATACCATTTATCAATCAATCAATAATTTAACAACAGCTTTTAAATTTACACCTCAGTGCCGCGGATACCGTTTAAAATCGACTAAAAGGCCTAAATTTAGTATCAAAATTGGTCTAAAAATGGTGCGGCCTACACTCGAGATATTCTAAAAAGACCTCACCAAATCAAAGAATGCGGCCTACATTCGAGGTGGTATCTCAACTTTTCGATTAATCGGATTTAGAAGGTGGAACAAATAAATAATACCCAGAAAATTAAAATCCTGTAGAATAAAAATTTCAATTTCTTTATTTAGAAAGATGATTCTGTACTGAATTTAAAATCTATTCATTCTATTCACAAATTGGTTAAATTTTAATCCCAAAAATCATCAGTTATTCGCGGACTGTGCCACGTTTTATTTTGACCTTATATGCCTGCTCAAAATTTGTATGCGGCCTTTATTCGCGTAGATGCACAATTGAAGAACCAGTTGAGACTAAATTACAGGCTTGACTAATTTAACCCAAGGCAGAAAAATAACCCGCTCACTTCAGAAAGAATATGTACAGAAGTCACATCGCGGCAAATTCGAGGAGACCAACGTGGCCCGCAACTGCGTGAAGTACTCAAACACGGGATTAAAAAGCAACGCACGGAAAATGATGTTACCCCGTCGTTCAACACTCAGCAAAACACGCACGTCATTTTTGCTACGAAAACCACTACGCAGTAATTTATTTCCTGAATAAAACCAAGCTGATGATGAAAACCATAATTTTTGTTCTCTAAACAAAAAAATGGAAATTCAATTTGTCCTCGTAAAAAAGTAGGAAGATGAGAAGTCAGACGACCTTTCATCAATTAAACTGTTCCTGCTTCGCACACACGTAACAGTAGAAATCAAGATTTAAATATAATTTTCAATGATTTCCTGCGAGGTCTGGGGCCAACTCAGAGTGATCAAAGATGGTGCAAAATCGCACACGCCTCGACGCCGACATCCGATGAAAATTCAAATGTTGCTTCCAGAACTGAACTGTTTCGTAAATCCTGACCTTTGTTCGGCAACTTCCTCGATTTAAAGCACAGTAAAGTAAATTGATGCGTTGATTTCAATCTACCATTCTCATCTTGATCAAGTCAACACCCATTTAAAAAAATATTGAAGTCATTTTTTACTATATCATTTCAAGTAATCCCGAATAAAGCGTTCGTTAATTAGAAGACGGGATAAGCAAAAGTGTCGATATTCCATGAAGAATGCGGAAGGGCCGGATGACTGGGATGAACAACGGGTAAGAGTTGTTCAATGGGAAAGGCTTGTAATTGTAAACCAGATCTTTTAATCTGGCGGTAGATGTGTCCGGGTGAGGAAATAATGCCCAGGATTATCTTCAACAGTTGTGAGTAAGAGCTCGCACACTGCAAGTCCAAGGTCTCTGGAACATTTCCAGACTGAAATATTCCATGCACAACATCCAAGACTAAACTTCAGTGGCGGTTTGACTCGGATTCAGGCACTTCGCATGAACGATATACTGTATGTTCGGTACTAGGCTTTATATTGCTGGTACACTAACCATTGCTGGTAGGTAAGAGCTGCTCAACCAAAGGTAGAATATTGCGATACCGTAAAAATGGGACAATTCACGATTAAAAATCCCTCTGCCCTCAATTTTAGTAGAGGGGAAGGATTAGGGAGAGATCTAAATCTTTCGTCCCTCGTGAACTAGTCCCGTTTTTATCCACGATTCACCCCTCTGCAACTTCCACTTGTGTAAATTATCAGCAGGGGTAAAACGGTTCAGGAATACCTATGGTAAAAACTAATGCAATTTAAGCTAGGACATTGTTTCAACCGTTTCTAAAACTTCCATAGAATTCTACAAGCTTACATGTATAAAGTATTTACTCAAGTACAGCACCACTCGCACCTGCGTAAGATTAACACACTGACGTTTTCGGATAATTTTTAAATAATTGTTCACAAGCAGCATAAGAACACATTTGTGTAGGGTACATTCTCACTTTTAACTTGCCGAACATCGGGGGAAAATTAGCACATGCACACAACTGATCAGGTTATTAAGAACAGTAAAACGAGGTCCTCTTCACGCTCGATGTCCCGAACAACGAGATTTTTTTTCCTTACCAATGTAAGAATGTCGACTAGACTTCTTTTTGACGGTTAATCAAATTTCAATTAGTCACGGTTCGGACAGATTAAATTTTACAGGTGCACTCACTCTACAAAAAAATTTTCCGAACAACAATCAGTTATGGTCCCTTGAAAAAATTGGTTGTACAGAGAATTCCGTCGTAGAGAAAGTTTACCTGTATAGCTTGAATTTTATTTTTTGACGAATCAATGTTTTCATGCGGCATCTGTTGGACATTGAAGAAATCAAGGTCAACCATCGTAGTGTAAAAAATAGAAATGTTCGGAAGAATTTCGCAGAACTAAAATATTTTTTCAGTACAAAGGGCACTTGGAAGACGCAACCTATTCACGGATTTCATCACTCGGAGTCCACAAGAAGCGGATGACTCCAACGTACCGAGCTCCACAAATCTGACGCAATCCGAATGTTATCGCACATCACCAAGAACTCTTGCCGGAACTACACAATCACGAGATAATTTTTTTTCCTGGAAGAAAAAGATAATGCCGATTAGTTCAGGAAAGGTGGCTTCAATAAATAAAAACACCGCACACATATTAGAACAAATCTATCGAATGGCAAAAAATGAATGAAACACAATTTGCTGCCCTCAACTCCTCACAGCTGATGGAAATACTCGGATCATTTTACGCACGAAACCCGAAGAGATAAAAATACAAAAAAGATCCACCCACAAAGCCATTTCCAGCCCTGACATTCTTAACCCAATGAATAAAATGGAAGCTTCAGGAATCGATTGGATTTCATGCGTCGATCGGTGATACTATTCACGCGAAAAATTTCTACATTAGGATAATTTTTTCCACGAGTCCGTAAGCATGTCACAGCACAGCCAACAAATTCCCTGGAATAACGTCCGCATCGACAACGCTTTTTTTTCCACGTCCCCTAAACTCGAATCAAGGTTAATAATCGAAATCCTGGCTCCCGAACAATTACAATCATATATTTCACGTTAAAAGTGAAATTTTAAAAAAATCGGGAAAATCGTTCTTCCGCAAAAAAAAAAATCCCAAAAACTCAAGTCAAAACTTTACCTTCAATTGGCACATAAGGAGGGGAAATTCGGAAGCAGTACAGTGGGAAATGCGGTAAACCAAGAGTCCCTATCTGTCTTCACACGATTTGCGGACAGCTGGAAACAACTGCAAGTTCAGCTCCAGAGAAGAGACTGCTCCATGCGGCTTGCAGCTGCTTGAGAAAGTCCCTCATAGTCCGCGGTGTTTCAAATGCAACATACACAGTGTCTCGAACTGCTCTGCCTTCAGCCAGTCCGATGGATTCGAAATCCTTACTCTTCGTTGCCCTGTCCACGAATACCATCGACAACGCTGACGGGAGTTTGTCGTGGATCTCCTGGAAAAACAGAAGAACATGAAAAGACACTGGGCCTGAGCATCAGATTAGTAAGAAGTATTTTATTTTTGCCCAGAGACAAAAAGAAATGAATAAATTACATCACGTTTGTTCGCCCACAGCTCGACTTTGGGGGAAACAAGGCAACAAGAGTCTTGAAAAATTACTTTAGAGTTTATTTTCGCCGAAAAACTCAACAATTACATAAATTTCGTTCCCATCGTAATCCTACAGTAGTACACTGTATTCCACTCGTAAATCGTGTATTTCTCCCACTCGTAAATCTCACTTTTGATTCCTGAATGCCATCCGCAACCCATTGTTCATTTGAAGACATTACTGAAAACGGTTTAGGAAAATTTTTTCAACACGTTGTTTAATTTAAACCTTGCAGGAACATCAGCTTTTTACCCTCTCAACTTTTCATCAAAGCCCGAGATCTTTATAAAAAAGACAAGGCGATGACAAAAAAGGAAGCAATTCCCTGTGATGAAAGAATGTTACCAGCAAATGTTGGAATTTTGCCAAAAGCTATTAGTAGTTTGTACTGAACAACTTCTTCACTTACAACGTTGCTCAGATCGAAGACGGCGAACAAGCTCACAACATCCGGACGCTTGGCCGCTACTGGACTCATCGCTGATCCATTCGACGATGAAAACATCCACTTGAAGTCTCCCCGAGACAGGCACACGTGACTAGCAGTAAGCATCACTCCAGCAAGGTCCCAACTTCCTGCTTCCCAAGTAGACATCACAGTAAACAAGATATCAGTGGAAGGAGTCCCTCCAATCACGAATGCACGTACCTTCAGAAATCTTGCAATATCCCATAGCAAAATAAACAAAACACGGGTCAATGGAATCGTCTTTCAAAAAGTCGATCAACGAAGTCTCCAACTGACACATCTGCACGTCCACTAATACACTACAATCCAGCTCGAAAGTAATCCCGATGTTATCTGAAACAAAGGAGAATTTTTTTTATCATAAAGCCGCGATCACACTTCATTTCCTAAAAATGACCCATTCCGTAAATATGCAATAGAATTACTTTTTAAACTCTAAGCTTCGCACCAAGAACAAGCTCAGTGAAATTGTTTTGAATGGAAGGCCATTCACATTACAATTCCAACGCATCAAAAGTAATGGCGACAACGAAAAAAAGTCAGGGACTTGAGCCTAAAATGAACCTAGCATTAATTTTAAAAAAGTACTAGAATAAGATTTAAAAACATACCCGACAGAGCATGGATCAGATTCGAAGTCCGGTGTGCATCACCAGTGAAGAAAATAACCCAGGGAGACTTGGGATGCCCACGAAATTGCAATACGAGGCCCTGAGAACCGACAATTTTTGAAAGACCTTTCAACTGGTCCACAGGCTTGGAATCGACCAGTTCCAACCACTTTTCGGGGTCCTCACTGAATAAATATTAAAAAACACACGCGAGTCGATGAGGAGAAATCAGAAGTAAGTTCACACATAACCGATGTTGTTTACTCACGTTTCTTTTCCGTTAATTCGCAAAACGTAGATTTCCTCAGTCGATATCGCCAATAACCCGGCAAATGGCTGATCTAGTCCGGATGGCATTAATTCCCCCTGTAATTCAAAACGAAGATTAGAACCAAGAAAAATATATTCCACCATGAAAAAAGTAGAACATTCGATCAGTCTCCGAAGCTTTACAATCCATAACGCCTATTAATCAACTCATAGCTAAACCGTGTCATTCCAACGTTCAACAATATCTTGAAATAAATGAATCAAAATCCGAATTCCTAGTCAATGAAACATATTCCGATATGAAAACTTACTCGGGCAACGAAAACGAGTTCTTCAGCAGAGGATTTGAATACGCCAATGTCACAGTGAAGACTCAACCGATGATCAAACCGTTTGAAGGAATCATAGTCATATTTCATCATCAATTCTGTCACAGAAGCGTTGACATCGTCTATTACAAAGCTCTTGGTGGAATCTAACGCTGAAAAAAAAATCCAGAAAGCGGTTTTATTCAGGTGAGTCGAAATTCTAGACGATAGAAAATTTGCGAGGCTGTTCGAAGCCTCAAAAAATGAATGTCGAGAAAAGGTTAACTTCAACTCATTCCAACGTCAATTTCAAATATTCTCGGAATCGAATTTGAAATGATCAAACAACTTAACTCGGGAGAGGTTTGGAGCTAGGGAGGTTAGAGAAACTAAAGCTGATAATGCTCGGGACTAAAAAAAAAATTCGAGTTGGGGAGGTTTTCCATTTAAGGAGGTTTGAGTCAAAGAGGACTGATTTAACATAAAATCACAGATAAATTACTCCAATTGATTTTTTTCCATTGTAAACATACACGTTAAGAATTTGACATGATTATGAATCAACTGACTCACATGAATCCCTCGTTCCAAGGCGCTCGTTCAAGAAATACAACGCATCTTTTGCTCGGCGGCGCTTTCCGCCTCCAACTGCAAGCTGACTAGCGGCTAACGCCTTCAACACACTCAAACTGTAAAAATCCTTGTCCTCCACAGTGTCATCCAAGTCTTCCAACTGGCAATTCAGGCTCTGTGTTCTTCCGCGGTTCAACGCATCAATCACGGGTTTGATTGCGTCTTTCTGCACAACATCCACTTCTCGATGCGCTTCAGCAAAGAGTTTCATGTAGGATGATGAAAGCGACGCAGACGGCTTTGAAGAAACCACTGCGTTGGCAAATGTTTTCAGCGCAACGCCCGTAGTCGCCGTCCCAACAATTGTCGAAGACGAAGCATTTGTCTCCAGACTGCTGCTGGTCTTGTTCGTAAGATTATATGCCGTGTGATAACTAGCCGTCATGGATTCTGAAATAATGAATACGTCAAATGATACTTAACACGAAAAAAATTAGTTGTGAAGAACCCTGATTTAATGGGTAGAGAACCCTATGGCCTATGTGACCAAAAATAATCGTTGAACAGAGAAAATCGTTGTGGAGAGTCTATCTATCGGTGCACCAAGTTTCGGGTGTACAAGAGGTGTTCGATTTCCGCGCGCAATTCGATTCTTCTTATTTTTTCAAGCGACAAGAAATCATCGGGTCATTATAAAAAAAGTATCGGGATAATTTCTTGTCGAATACCCATCAAAATTTACGATCATGAAAAAAGAACACAAAAGATGGAAAAAAGGGATTGTACAGGAAAAATCTTTTTAGAGAGAGTCTACCTGTATACTAAGAGTCGGGTGGACAAAAAGCGACCGATTTCCGCACTTTTCGGATTTTTATCGTTCTTTCGAGCGATAAGAAAGCATCAGATCATTAAAAAATGTATCTGAAAATTTTTTTGTCGTCTAAAAAATCAAAGTTCACGACCATGGAAAAATAAAATAAAATTACTAACCAGAGGAAGTACTGCTCGTCATTACTTTCCCGGAACGACAACTTCCCACAGGTGATTCGCCAGAACGAGTGATGCCTTGGCGAGGTGCATCTTCCTCCACACCGTCTGGCTCTTCTCGGGACAAAACCTCAATACTCGAACTGGAAGCCTTGCTCAAAACTTCAATATCGCTACTTGCATCACTCGCGATCGTTGTCACCGGCTGGCTGCCTCCCCTGGAACCCGGTTCGAATTTCGGTTTTGGCGTGGAAGAGCTGCTTCGATCGTCTGTGAGCGTCAAAATAATGACATGGGTTCACACGACCGCAAAAATTCTTTTCACTAAAATATACGATCTTATTTTCTGGGATCGTTTATCTGATTGACTAACAGGCTCAAGAGTAATCCTACGGAATTAAGACTGCGTTTGACCCGCATATAGGACGAACGTAGATTTCGAGCAGCAATGCCAGGCAAAAAAAATTTACAAAACTATATAGGCAGGAACAATTTTACAACTCATTGAGGTAAGCACGTCCTGTAACCACAAAAAAACCCATGATTACCCCTAAAAATCTCCGCCACATTAAAAATATTGTCAGACACCTACGATGCAAACTCACGCGATACATTGAATACTATGGTTGGAAAGTGCTCCACTTTTCAGATCGTAATTTTGATCGCTTTTGGGAATGCAGCCGTACTTCGAGCACTGGCCGAGGCTGAATTCATAGAAATATTTTTTGATGGGAGGAAGGAGCAAAGTACAAGCACAAAATATTAGTCAGTTTGATTTACATCACTCAAATCAGACCAAGTATTACGAAATCCGTGTGACACCTCTTTAATGGCAAAAAAATACAGATTCATGGAATCAAGCGTTGAAGACAGGAGCAATTACTTTACTTCGCGAATGCGCAGAAAGATCTCTTTAAACGCGTTAGTCGCAGTTCGTACGATAAAGGGTCTTCACAGTTCACTGGTCAACTAGAATAAATTCTAAATCTTATAACCGAACAGACCCAACGAATCGCGGCGACACCAGCATAAGAAGAAATTAAATTGCGGAGTCGGACGTGAGAATGAAAATAAAAACAGGCAGTACCGTACATGAAATAATACACAGCATATAATTTCTCACCATTTGATTCCGCGCTACTGCAACGAGGAGCAAGTTTCTCGACGTGGGAAGGCTTCACCGATTTCGGCTCAGGCATTCCTTCGAGGGACACGACCAAGTCACTGCCACAAATCGGACACCGCACATTTTTACCTGAAACAATTAAAAAAATAGGTTTCGACATGAATATCAACGTTATTCATAAATCCAACCTCTTTTGGGATCATAATTCTTCGTTTCCTTTGCGAACTGCGACGAGCACTTGACACACTCCCATGCTCCGAAATCGTTTCCTTCCGCATCTTTTTCTTGCCAGTAAGGGTGGAGAAACTCCGATAATGCCTAAACACGTGAAAAACAATTTCTTAGACAAATGCATTAAACGAAATTTCTTATGAAACAAAAGAATCTTACCCAACAACTATCACCACTCATCAGATACGACCTACTCTGCGCATCTTTGCGCATGGTTTTGAACGTCAACGAGATCTTTGCGGGTTCGTCAGATGCATCGACCTCGACTTTAGTTAAACTATAAACATCCCATCGTGATAAAATTGATCTCGTTGAGGCATCACGTTCTATGATCTCAGAAACTTTCAAACGGCCATCTGCGTCAATGCTGCCAACTAGGCAGCATTTCAAGGGCCGCATCTCATCACTTCCTGCCGATCCACAGGGATATGAAACGACGTCTTCCACTGGAATATAAAACCAATTTTTCATTAGAGAGGAACAATTTGTCATCAAGCCTTTCTTTCAACTATTCAATCGTAGTAAATTACACTATGAACTACCGAAAATACAGAATGGAAAATCGTCGATTAATGTTGCCTGTCTCTTCGGAGATATTTAGGCGACCGAAAAAGTTATCGATTACAGACGAATTTTAGGTGAACGCTAGAGAAGTTGTTCAGAGTTCAACGAACGTCGCGCAGACCTCAATCGCTATCCTCACCTACGTCAACCAATTAAACGTGACTGAAAATAAATTTGGCGCATTGTGGCCAAATTCACAGACTCGTGGCACAAATGAAGATCCCAAGGTATTACAGAAAAAAGGAACAAACAAAATCCCTTAATTTCAACTCACCTTCTTCCGTAAAGGATTCAGACTCATCGGACACGAGTTGCTCGTTTTCAGCTACTTTTGGTTCAATCTGACCGGATAATGCCATGCTGCGGCAAATCGGTGCTGGCTGAATGACTGAATTATGCTTATCTTCCGCTGATTGCTTCACTGGCGACTCACCGCGGGGAATGCCCAAAATTCCTGCAGCCTAAAAAAGAACGTCGATTTTAGCGTCCACCTAATGATGCTATTTCAAGAAGAACAAACCTCCGGTGCAGCAGCAAGAGCTCCTAACCAGTTATCACTTCCGTATTGATTCCTCAACGCCTTCAACTTATCACGAGTTGACGTGACGTCCACTGATGAAAACAACAACAAAATCATCACATATTCACATGAAGAATTACGAATATACAACATCAATTTGCTATGTATAAGACGCACCTAATAATTAAGGAAGAGAAAATTTCCTTAAGCTTTATCTGAGCTGAAAACGTTTAATAAAATTGGGCCAATCTTGTGATCATCGACATCTCCATTCATCAGAGTTTTCAAGGAAGAACACCGAACTCTCGTCTGACCTTTGTTCTAATGTTTCCTGCACGAGTTAGGAAGTAGAGATGAGAGAAAGTTGAGTCATGGTAATACATGTTCTCCACATCTAGACCTTCGGAGCAAATTACTGTATAAACAAAAAGCAGATCTGCGTTTACATGCTCCACGAGCATTAAATCTTAGATGCAGCACCTACATGTATAAGCAACGAGCATCGATCTTTGGGATAATTACAACAATGATGCTAAATGGAAACGCTGGCATGAAGCTTCAAGTGAAGAACAATAAGCTGTTACAGTTGAAGATGCAATGAAATCGCTCATTTAATGAAGACGAGGCTCCAGTTGAGCCTCCGAGAATTCTCCCTTGAACGTTTAAAAGGATAAAATACCCTAAAAACTCAATTTTCAGCACATTTTAGTCTTTAAATTGCAACATTAATGTAGCAATGGAACTGAGTCCACTGAAAGTTGCTGAAGTGACGGTGCAATATGCTGTATTCTTTTTTAATTCAATACACTTAAGACATATTACCAGGTACATAGCGTGTGATAGGAAAACCTTCAAACCTGCTTCTAGGAATAAAAATTCCTTGTTTTCTTCATTTAAAAAATCCCTCGATCAAAATATACAGTACAGGGATTGCAGTCGTTCAATTTGCTATTTTCTTTTCGGCATTTAATCATGTGAGATGGGATAATCCTTGCAGTTTAGTATTAACCCTTCCCCATGAATAATTCAACTTTATACTGCCCTAGAACACATTTCGAACACGTCTAAAAACTAGAAATCAATATTTACCCTATCTCAAAATGAGAAATTCCGCTCGGTAGGAAAAGCATAAGACATTCCAAACGAATTCTGATGTTTTTCGGACCTTACGTAATGTTCGCAAGAAAACAAGAATCGTTCACAACATATGGGATCATATCTGACTTTTTTTAAGGTTGCGGATTAGCTTGTAATGGAAGCGCGAAAATGCATAATGCGAACTGAATCGCGTAGTTTCATCACCGAGCCGCACTTATAAATGTCATAAATTATGCACGAGTACCTGGCGTTGAACAGCATATCGGCGATCCTCTTTCAGCAGGTGAATTCCTGCGAATTTGTACAGGTGAAGGTGGACCCTTGGGATTCTCGACGATAGCACGCACAACGTGCAAATTTTTCGCCCTGTCTTGAGCAATATTGCTTGAACGAGATCCGAACGAACCAGCCAGATCGTCCGTGGAGGCAATAGGCGCTTCACGAACACGCCTCGCTTTCGCCCTCGGCTGAGAACTGCACTGCGACGCTCCTCCAAAACTGGAGGTTTCCATGTCTAACAAAAATTCAAATTATCGAAAAATGCATGAAGTATGAAAAAATAAAAAGGCGGAAAATCACTCACCATGTGTGTTTTGTGTTGAGTTCAGCTCAAGCTGCGGAACTGGCGCTGGAGCCAAATTGTATCTGTCCAAAGCGGCATCCCGGATTGCATCTCTTTCGAAGGGAGACAGTACTTTTCCATCCAGAGAAAACTGAGGGATGATAAATCATTCAAGATCATTACGTTATTTACCAAATTTAAGATAGCCGAAATTCAAAGAAACATTACTTTACAGCCATCCAAACTGAAAAAAGGTTTGCAGGCTTATTGGAGACACCACATCACAATATTTCAGAAATTTTTTCATACAGATTGGATAAAAAAGGCACAATTATCAAGTCGCAAGCACTAAGAATTTCCCTGAAAAAGTGGGAATGAGAATTTCACCGGAAATTGTATTTCAAGTGACACCAACAGGTATTAGGACTAACTCGTCAATTGGTAAGAAAACGTTGCCAGATAATTCTTCTCGATTTGCTTGCTGAATTTTTGCTGTTCTGCATTCGGTTTAGATCATGTTTATATTGGAAGATACTAAACGAACGACCGAAGCATTCAGCATTTGAATTTCTGAACATGTTTTAATGACCACCATAACAATAATTCGCCATGAGAATCTCAAACGCATTCGGCTCCAAGACGAACTCAAATTTTTTGGCGAAGCTAACGAAGAAGTGCGCTACACAATATCGAAAATTTACTTCAAAACTTCATCAAAACTCTTACCTTTCGAGTCATCAAACTCGGATGCAGGTGGGAAAGGACGGATGTGCGGTAATTTTTACCGTAATACAAGGGATTTCCGTCTAGATGGAGAGCCGTCAGTGCAGATAAACTCTTCAAAGCTTCGCACGCTCCAGGCCAAGATATTATGTTGAAAGAAACATCCAAAATCTGATCAATGGAAAAATAAAATATAGTATAGCGCTTAGGCAAATTCGAGTACGCGAAGAAAAATTACCTTCAGTGAAATTAGAGATTCAAGTCCATTGAGATTCTCCAAAGAATTGTTTCTCAAAAGAAGCGTATGCAAAAATACTCCAGAACCAGGGCCAAAACTTGGCACATGTTTCAGACAGTTGAAGCTCAAGTTCATCCGCGTTAATTGACCGAAGCGACCCAAACAATCCACTCCTGCGTCTGTCAAATTATTGTAACTGGCATCGAGGATTTTCAGTCGAGGTGCAAGGGTGAGAGATGAATCTAATGATGTAAGGTCGTTCCTCAGGATATTAACTTCTCGGAGTTCTGGCCACTCAACCGCTTCTTCAATTCCATCATTTTCTTCTGCTTCCCTTTTTTCAATTGTCTTCGATACTGCAGCATCAACAAAGAAGTCGCGGATGCCAGCCTTAAACCGACAATTTTCGAGCGTGATTGACACAAGACGGCGGGCTAATGGGCCCAACCCAGAAATGCACTCCAAGGCAACACCCACTACTTCCAAAGAACATAACTGCTCGAAAGCTCCAAGATCAACCACAACAGGTAGATCTGATCGACTCAAGGCACGGCAAATCTGAAATGAACATTGCTAAAGGAATATATTCTTCACAACAGAGCATTCCATATACTAACTTTGAGTTTTAAGACGGACTTCAGGACACCTTGAAGGCACGCAGCTTCAAACAACAATGGATCGGAACCATCTGCTGCAAGATCCGCAACATCACCAGCAACTAATCGGAGGATCACTTGAAGGGCATCGATGGACAAGCTGAGCTTCGTGGATCCACGCATAAGCTCTTCGCCGTGGAATCGGACAAGAGAACATAATTTCCTCAAGTTCTTGTTGTCTGCTTCTGGACTGGCTACTTTCTTCGCGGCCATTGGAGTGGTATCCTGAGACAACGTAATGGTGTTGTCTCGGGACGCCGCGGATACGGCGTCCACATTCATCACACGACATCAACACGAAAATAATCTGGGAATTTTCAAGAGGATCACATCTAAAATTAGATACCACATTAAACCCGGAGTTTTCGTTCACACTCTTTCCATTTTCACGAACGTTCGCCACACTCAATAGATTCAAAAAAATAAAATCAACAGAACAGCATGTCCTATCACGAAATACCCCACCATTCGTCTTCAGGTCGAAGTAATGTCTTGTATGAAAGTATGGTCAGTAATGACTGACCTCAGCCTGTGGATCGCGAGTTCGCGACGCACGCCTGACTTGAAAAGCAAAATGTTCAACACGGGCACTCATCGTGTGGGATGAGTGAACGGGCTTCTTTCCCGAAAAGCGGGTTTGCTCTGTACAATGTAAACTGCACGAACACAGTGGATTGTTCATGAGAACATGATTTTAAGCTCTAGAAGATGTCGCTAATAGATTCCCAGAAAATTAATACGGACGTTTTCCCTCTTACAGTAATTGTTTTCTAATCACCCTGTGCATCAGTTCAGATTAGTATTTAAGATTTTTCAGTCATCTTCGTAATCCTACTACTGTAAATTTCTTCATCAACCCGCTTTCTGAAACAAGCATTGCTGGCGTAAAATAATTCGTACAGCATAGGTACAGTACATTATAGCTGTAGTTTTAAACGGTTCTGCTGTACTGCACAGTTCTTTTATCATACAACTAGCAGTTTAACACGCAGATGCAGGACGCTCTTGAAAACCCGTTCAGTATGAATTTGAACGCTGTTCACGCACATGCGCATTAAAAGTTAAAGCCAATCAAGTTCCTATAGCACACCCTTGTGCCAGGATGTTGCAATACACTATGGGCTTCGGATACGCTCCAGCAACAATCGTCCTTTAGCAAGAGCACCGACCAAAGGCTTCAAAGAGGATATCAACCGTGACTTTTGCATGGTACAACCGACGCTATCGATTTTTCAGTTCGTCGGATACAAGAGCAATCAGCAATGTGTGATTTCAAGAGTCTTTCGCGACTGGATTTGTATGCTACCTGTGGTACAGTACTGTATATGACAGTGCCACGCACTTCTCAATCTTCCACTTCTTATTGCGCCAGCGTATAATATTTGCAGTAAAGGTCGGACGCTTCATCACACCGCGGATGCCTTTTCTCCGCCAAGCTCCTCCATCTTACCTTGAAAAGAAGCGAATATTCCGCTAATAATAACAGGCGCGTCAACCGTGAAAGTCCCGTTCCGCGTGATTCATGGCGGAACGAGCCAGGATGTAATAGAATTGATGCCGGTCTCTCTTCTATATCGAGTCTCACGGTTCCGAAACCGTTCACATGACTTCTTTGCGGAAGCGGAAGAAGATGAAGGAAGGAAGAAAGAAAAAACACGATCGCGCTGCACGTCTTGTCCGGCATATGTTGAACGGATCCTGTCGCGTAAGTCGATCGGTGAAAGTACCGTTCACATCACCCATAACGAAATACCGTTTTGACGGCCCTCTTGCGGCACATTCAGAGAAACATGAAGCGATGGTCTCTGAGCTCAATTTTTGGTTCTTTTAGCAATACAGGCAGGGATGATATGAGGTGGTGCATGTCAGCCATTGCATGCAGTCAATATCTGAGAAGTGAGAACTCCTGATAATGGCAGTCTGACTGAGATGGGACATTGACCATACATACACGGGTTGTCACCTCTGGTGCTATACAGTAATTGCTGGAACCATTCAACATATTCCCCGTGGAGCTCGCGGTTTTGCATATAAGGATTCCAAATCACTGCAGCATCAGGAAAATGTACAACATTTAATCAGAAGTAAATAGAGCACAAGGACATAATAATGCATTTAAAATTTAATCATATATGAACAATATCTATGATTGATGAGATATGATAATGTCATGTAGACTTATGCAGGAACTAAGATACCTGCTGCTGCTAACTAAAAGAGAAAAATGTATAGATCCTGCATGCCGTGCATCAGTATGGTTCTATATATTGTATATACTGGAACAAATATATAATGTACAGCTAGAATAACAGCTAGGTGGACTGTATAGTAGGTACTATATATACACTACTAAATATTCTTCTATACTATACTGTATATACAATATATTCTTGAAGCTTATTTTTAATTTATTGTTAGATCTATACCTTAATCTATTTTTCAACATGATATCCACATCATGGAAATGGGTCTAAACATTTTATCTGTTTGAAAACAGAGGAGATGAGATTCAAATATGTAATTATCCTGATGCTTTTCACAAGTAATGCATTGGATATATTCTTGCATATGGATGACATCTGTGCTGAGTATTGACCCCTTTAAAAAGCCAGGCCAAAACAAATGTTGCTGGATTAACCTAAAACAGAGCAGGCCATCATATCCGTGCGGCATGTTTGAGTTCCCTTTTAATATATACTTGGAGAGTTTTTCCTGGGTAGTGTACAGTACATGTACAGAATATTTGCATGGATATGAAAAGACATTTAATACCGTGGAGTGTAGACGAAGTGTGTACATGCTAAGTAGGTCGGAAGTGTTAAACCCTCAAATATATTTAGGCATGGGCAACATTACTATGAATCTTCATAGGCATTCCATTTGAGTATATAGGTAATTGAGAGAAATCATAGAATCCCTTCATGAATAAATGAATAATCATGAGGCTATATAATTTGGTTTGGCTGCATTAATTATATTGATTCCAAGTACATGCAAATTTGCGAGGAAAGGTCAAGAAACTTGGATCAAATATACCAATGTACCATTCAGTTGCTCTGTAGTGCGCAGACTGGATGCACAGCAATGGCGACGTATGTTTGATGCGCCGCGTGATTATATGCTGGATAACTTATTATTATAATTATAATGAAATGTGACCATCTGCTGAAAACGCAGTACTGTACTGTACTCCTTGATTGAGAAACTTGGTTTTCTGCTATCCCTGCATCTATATAAACCATATATATTCATCAGCAAAATAGAGATGCAACACCCAGAAATATCATATCCTGTTGGTGGATAAAGCATGAGTATATGCAGTACAGAATATGAAATATGATTATGCAGCAGGTGTATATTATTTTTCAAATACTGTACTGTACTGTATTGTACTGTTTTAACTTGCCAAGTCAAACTGCATCTACAGAAGTTTAAAAAACAAAAACAAAAACTGCCTGATTGGTATTTCCAGCATTTGATGTCTGCTGGCTAATGCCGTCTTATATGGCCCATGTCACTTACAGCTAGCTCCTCAAAGCTTTACTTTGGCGGGTTCAAGATTGAATTTTAAAAAGGTGAGTAAAGAAAGGATGAATGATGTTAAGATATACTCTATGCTGTGTTCACATCACCCAATTTAGGGACAGTGCTTTACTATAGAGGGCTTGTTATACATTATGCACATCCTTCCCAGAAACAACAAACATAAAAATTGCATCCCTTATACACTGTATTGTCATTGTCCCCAATCAGCAGCATTTTCTTCATTCCAGCATTTTTGTCATGGCGTCAACAATATAACAAACTTAATATTATTGAACACTATCAAAGCTATGGTAATAAATGTCAAGAGTTCCGATCAACTGTCAATAAAAAACTTGGGCAACATTCTTGATTATGTATTACAGCCTCCATCAACGTCAATAAGTTGCCACTGATTAGCAACATTTGGAAATTATTCCTGTGTACATATACAAAGTGGTTTTAGCCTAAAAACTTCATTCCTGAGAAGTGTTTAATATACAGTAAATCTATAAATCAATTGTTCATTAAAATTTTTAGAAATGATTGTCATTTCCAACCAAAAGCTCAAAGTGCCAAATAAAAAAGAATCTAACTAAAAATTGCATAACAGTCAATAAAAATACTTTCAAGACACAAGCCTTCAAAAACGAAATGCAAATCACCTAATGAAAAGCAAGATAATCTAATAATTGTTATATTTATATACGGTATACAGTATAAGTGATTTCAACTCTAATTACTGTACTTCACTGTAGATTTATTCTAGAACAAGAACCATCATATTGACACATCAGGAAAACATTTTAAGCTGGCTCAAGAAGCGAAGAAGACACAGGACAATACAGCACAGTCAATATTTTGTAGGTAGAAATTTGACCATATCAATGTGCTGTACAGATTTCAGAATAAGTCAGGTATAGTCAAGGTATGAGAAGCCTCTTTTAAATAGCTGGAAAGTTTGTAAATCAAGACACCATTGCACAAACTGACAAAATGCCCTTCCCATTCCTTCATCCTAGCTCCCTCTTCAGGGAATGCATTTGAAATCCTACTCCTACATGCTGTACACTTGTACAGTACAGTAGTATATGCTCGGGAAAGTGCTCCTTTTTTGCCAGTCCGAACTCGATATGGCTGACGCATGTACTGTACTGTGTACCGTCTACC
>CAJPEX010004655.1:6336-20353 GCA_905338405.1 Notodromas monacha | reverse complement strand
AGTCTTCTATGAAAAATCCAGAGGATATAGTGCATCAGGAGCTAACAAACACGCTATTAATGGATTTATCTCAAATCTTCCCATTTTTAATAGAAAGAAAGGGGAAATAAAATGGCATGACTGGCAACTAAAGCTTATGACCACCATTTCAATTTGTCGTTTGAATGATGAGGATATTAAAGGTTTAATACTACAAAAACTCCAAGGAAAACCTTGGGACTCAGTGGCAGCAAGACAAGGACTGATCTATCGAACATATCAAAAGATCCTAAAAGTATTGGAACTCGACTTTGGAGATAGACGAATCCCACAAGGGCTGAAGCGTCTGGAATCAATCTTCCAAGAGGAAAACGAAACTGTCAGAGAATATGTTGTTCGTCTAAGACTAGTTGGAGTTTCATTATTATCACAAAAAACTGATGAGATCAAGGTACTGAAGAAGAATAATAATGAGGCTATAATTGTTCCTAACCCTATATATAAAGAAGACGAACTTGCAGCATTGGAAAAAGGATCCCTGATATCGGAATTAATGTTACAACAGTTTCTTAGAGGATTAAGAACTAAAATCTCCTCTAGAATACTCAAAAGGCCCAAAATGTTCGAAGATGCCGTGATTGAAGCAGAAGACGTTGAAGAAATGCTGGACATGCAGAAGAGGACAACCTCATGCGCGATCAACTATGTTTCAAAGCCTGATCCTCCTAGATTCATTTCAGGCATTCCTAAGAAAAAGAAGAAAGACTACAAGGATCCCTCCAGAGAAGGAACCGCACCCAAATGCTACTACTGTGGAGAAGAGGGACACTATAGGAATGATTGTCCAGTTGCAGCACGTTGCCAGCAATATCAAAATCAGAACGAACGTAATAATTATAACCCCACAAAATCTTTTGATAATCTCCGCAGGAATTATAACCCTGCCATTAAGTCAAGAAGAAGTCGGGATGTTTCAGCAAAACAAAGATCATCCTCACAGACCAGACATAATCCAAAACATGACAAACCTGTACCATCAAGGAACAACAGTTCAAAAGCCCCAAGGAAATCGTCGATGAAGAAAGATTCAAGAGGGAAGAATTCTCGACGCGTATTTGTCATGACGACTGGTGAGCCTGATAATAACGAGGCTGAAAATAATGTTCCAGAGGATGATAATAATTCAGATGAGTCATCACCCAGTAACTCCGATGATGATTCAAGCCATAGCAATGAAAATGAAGCAGATGAATATTATGACCTTAGTGAATCGGGAAACGATTACTAACCGGGCACGCCAAACCCCCGCGTCTCTTGGTTGTATTTTTATCAATTGGTAAAAATGAACCTGCAATTAAATTTCTAATAGATACAGGATCCGAAGTCTCTATACTAGATCCAGAATCAGTAAACTGCGAGAATATTAAACCAAGTAATATTTTAATTACTACCATAGAAGGAAGAGCAATCCCTGTTGAAGGAGAAGTAAAACTTTCTCTATATCATGGAAGAAATAAAGTCAACAAAGCTATTTTTCTCATGGTTCAACAGAAATGCTTTGGAGATTTTCAAGGAATTCTGGGAAACGATTGGCTTACCGAAAACAAAGCAAAAATCTGTTACAATAATAATAGTCTAATTTTGCCAAATGCTAATATATCTTTTCAAACAGAATCAACTCATATCGATCATTTTATAGAAGATCAAGACCCCTCTTTTAAATTATACCTAGTATCAAAACAAAAGATACCAAGTAATTCAATTTCTCTTCTTAAATTAAAATTGTCCGAAGATAATGTTAAAAGATTAAGAAACGCGACATTATTAGTAAATGCTTTCCAAAATGAAGAAATTTATATTGGAAGATGTTTGACTTCTGTCTCTCCACAAGGGACTTTGTTTGCTCCTTGTCTAAATTTGACAAACTCGGAAGTAGTCCTCGATCCCTCCTATAATTTATCAAATGCAGAAGTTTTTCCGAATAATAAATATATTCCCTGTAATATTAAAATTAATGCTCACATTAAAAAAGCCACTGAATATCTCCATGGCAAATCTTCAAAAGATGAGGAAACGGTTGAATCCATGATAGAATCTGGAATAAAAAATTCTGAATGCCCGAATAATTTAAAAGGTAAAGTTCGCCGTCTACTGCATAAATATGCAAAAGTACTGGCTAGAACAACTGATAAATTAGGTTTCTGTAACCTATACCAACCAGACATCCCTCTTGATACTGATGTACCAATTTATACAAAACAGTATCCAACCCCATATAAAATGAGAAAAGTTCTCGGAGATTACGTCAAGGAATTAGAAAGTCAAAAAATAGTACAGCCTTCCACATCTCCATATAATAGTCCCACACTGATGGTGAAAAAGAAAGATGGAGGCTGGAGGATGGTAGTTGATTTTAGAAAATTAAATGATCATATTATCACAGATCCCCATCCTCTTCCTAGAANAAGTTGCAGGCTTAATTCCAAAGTCACTTGCCACCATCTTATTTTTTTTGGTGCCATCAACTGCAGCAAAAATGCTTAGCTTCTTATTAAGAGTTTATTGTCAGCATTTTCTTTTTTGCAGTTTTTCATTCCCCATTCTGTGGACTGCCAAAAAATCATTTTGAAAAACAATATGAAAGAATTTTTGCCATGACTGCAGGGTGACAGCACCATGAATCCAAGCTAAATGATTGCGTATTTTTGCTTGAATTTTTTCTTTTTGTGATTGTTCATTTTTTAGAAGAAAATTGACACATTTTTTGCACAATAAAGAGGCAAGGCAAACATCTTGTTTGGGAAATTTGACTGATTTTTGTAACCCTGTACTGCATATAACTGAAATGCATTGCTGTGTAGAGACACAGGAAAAGAAAAAAAGCAATGAAAAAAATGCACTGAAGTGGGAAACACAAGCAATTTAAAATTAAAATTAATTTGTGTGACCAAATTTTTTATCTTTAACTTTACCAGCAATTCTTTTCATACAATTCTCAGCATTTGTCCACAGTATCCAGAATTAAAAAGTAAAAAAAAAAATCCTGTGTTCACAAAATTTGTGAACACTCAATGTCCAAAGTTTTACTGGAACCTCTTACACAATGCATGGGACATGAACAATTTTTAAACTTTTAGGTGTGCATCTTTATTTTTATTCTTCAGAAGATGCTGAAGAACTGCTCTTGGGTAGGATGTTTGGATGGATTCTGTGGACTTCTTGGTTCATTGTTTGATCCTGTAAATTTAAAAAAAATGTATTCCAGGGAAGTCATTGCTGTTGGGGCAGTTATTCTACTGTATTAAAGTTTTTTGCATTTGACTGTCCTTCCTGCAAGTCCATGGGAAACAGAATGTTTCCATTAATCTCCAGGGGTCCAAACAATTCTACATGCAACTTTTGCTGTGTTCCAGGGATGAAGGGGTTTCATGGCAGGGTGGAAAAACTCTCTCTTGGGTGGATCCCATGGAGATTTTGAAACAGTTGGGCCTCTATTGAGGCCTCTTTTGACTCAGGCTTCAATGGTGAATAACACCAGCAAATTTCTAGTAATTTTTCCAATTTTTTCCACAAAAACCAAAAAAATTGCGTCAAAAAAAGTTTGTTATAACGGAATTCTCAAGTTTGTTGTAACGAGATTTTTTTAACATGTAGTCTATAGGCTTTCTGCCGGGACTTGAAAAAAAGTTTGTTGTATCAAAAAATTTGTTGTAACGGTATTTGTTGTAACGAGATTTTACTGTAATTCAATTTCTCTTCTTAAATTAAAGTTGTCCAAAGATAATGTCAAAAGATTAAGAAACGCGACATTATTAGTAAATGCTTTCGAAAATGAAGAAATTCATATTGGAAGGTGTTTGACTTCTGTCTCTCCACAAGGAATTTTGTTTGCTCCTTGTCTAAATCTGACAAACTCAGAAGTAGTCCTTGATCCCTCCTATAATTTATCAAATGCAGAAGTTTTTCTGAATAATAAATATATTCCCTGTAATATTAAAATTATTGCTCACATTAAAAAAGCCACTGAATATCTCCATGGTAAATCTTCAAAGGATGAGGAAATGGTTGAATCCATGATAGAATCAGGAATTAAAAATTCTGAATGCCCCAGTAATTTGAAAGGTAAAGTTCGCCGTCTACTGCATAAATATGCAAAAGTGTTGGCAAGAACAACTGACAAGTTAGGATTCTGTAATCTTTACCAACCTGACATCCCTCTTGCTGATACTGATGTACCAATTTATACAAAACAGTATCAACCCCGTATAAAATGAGAAAAGTTCTAGGAGATTACGTTAAGGAATTAGAAAGTCAAGAAATAGTACAGCCTTCCACATCTCCATTGTAACCCAGAAACCGAATTGCGATTATTTTCTTTTCTCCATATATGGAGAGAGATCCTTACTGATCAGCCCAACAGCCCATTTGGAAAGCACTTCCGTTGAAAACTCAGCGCCCAAAACAGCTTTCCCCTCCTCTATGGTCAGAGTAATGTTTGCCCGTTCTCCAGTAAGAAGAGTCGTCTCCGGAATATCCGAAAAGTTTTTCAATACGGATATCAGGATAGAAGGCTTGTTGGCTATGGGATCACAAACAAAGAAAATTCAGTTTTCAATTTTTGGCATTTTTGGTAATCCCTTACTAGGGACGGTCGTAGTTTTCGTTTCCATTACAGGCGTTGACGGAAAAGCAACAGCAGTCGGAGTAATCGACTCTGCCGTAGGCAGCGGTGTCGAAGCAGACGAACCGGGTTGCGGGAAAGATGTCACCGCTGTAGGCGTCACCACCGTCGCTGTAACAACCGACAGCGTCGTTGTCGGAATCGTCACTGTCGTCGAGACGACCGGGATGACCTCCGTAGAGACCACATCCGACACGTATCCGACGCACAAGCTCGCCGGATCGACCGCAGAGGCTATAAAAACCCCCTTGCACCGAGTCGGCTTCAGCAACTCGACGATCTGACAAAACGACCAAAAAACTGGAGCAAAAGTTTCTGGAAAACCTTTTTCCCCAACATACCTTGATACCGAAGAAATCCAAGCAACCGAAATCGAGAACAGGACCAGTCAACACCACCCTGCCGTCGAAATCTGCCGCACGAACCGCATCCGCATCGCACGCCTCCGTACAATGCAGGCGGCCATCTTGGACGTGACAACGCCCAGATGATGCATCGGGATGCACCACCAACACCAACAGCAAGACCGTGATCGTGAAACCCGCCATCCTTCAATGAAAAACTGTGAAAATGTCAAAGATACACTTGGATCAGATTTGATCCTACTTTGTTAAGGGTTCTATGGGAATTCACCTTTTCGCTCAAATCTCGGAAACCGAACGGTGAAATTTGACGAAACTCGCAGAGAATCTTCTTTTCACAACCTAGAACCGAACGAACCGTTTAGTTTTTTAATTTTGGACCTCGTTTCGCGTAAAAATCGATTGTTTCGGCGTATCTCGAAACCGAAATCCGCGAACGAAAAATCGCGAAATTCACCGTTAATTCCGACCGCAAACCGCCCTTCATTTATATTGATGATATAGTAGTTTACTCACCAATGGCTGAAAAACATATTCAGCATCTAGAGCAAATTTTCATGAGATTAGAAGATTCAGGACTTCGTGTAAAATTCAGTAAATGTCAATTCTTCAGAACTGGAATTGAATATCTAGGTTTCTTTATCAGCCGGGATGGTATTAAAATAACAGATACCAAAATTAAAGCAGTAAAAGATTTCCCTGTCCCAAAGGATGTTAAAGGAGTCCAATCCTTTCTAGGTTTGGTAGGATATTTCAGGTCCTATATTGTAGACTTTGCAGGAAAAGCCAAACCATTATATAACCTTCTGAAAAAGGATGTTAAATTTAATTGGACTAAAGATCAAGAAAATGCATTTGAACTATTCAAGAAATGTTTAATGACTCCCCCAATTTTAACATTCCCTGACTTTGCAAAGGAGTTTATCCTTACTACAGATGCCTCAGCAACAGCCATTGGACAAGCTGTTCTAACCCAAAAGGATGGAAAGAAGGAGACACTTATTGGTTGTGTCTCCAGAACATTAAATAACGCTGAATCTAAATATCCTAACACAGACAGAGAAATACTGGCTGTTTATTATGGTGTTCAGCAATTTTGTTCTTTCCTATGGGGTCATCCATTTATTATAAAAACAGACCATATAGCAATCCCTTATTTAAATAAACAAAGACACAGTGATAGCCAAAGACCTATAAAATGGTTTACAACCTTGAGTGAATATAATTAACCCAAAAAGATGGAAAGAAGGAGACACTTATTGGTTGTGTCTCCAGAACATTGAATAATGCTGAATCTAAATATCCTAACACAGACAGAGAAATACTGGCTGTTTATTATGGTGTTCAGCAATTTTGTTCTTTCCTATGGGGTCATCCATTTATTATAAAAACAGACCATATAGCAATCCCTTATTTAAATAAACAAAGACACAGTGATAGCCAAAGAGCTATAAAATGGTTTACAACCTTGAGTGAATATAATTTCAAGGTTGAATATAAAAAAGGTAAGAGTATTCCACACACGGATGCTCTCAGCCGATACCCTCCGGATAAGAAATTTTGTGCATATCTAGCCCCTATTTTCTTCCAAGATGACCTAGTACCTTACATATCAATGGAACTAATTGGAAAAGCTGTCCAGGACATCCCCAAGTCAAAATGGCCCAAGGAGAAGGATTTCTTTGAAGAAAAAGGAATTCTCAAGAGAAATACCGCAAACGGACCAAAAATCTGGATCCCGCCAAAACTAAGGAGGAACATCATCGACTCCTATCATTCTCCTCCTACCATGGGACATCCTGGAATTGACAAAACAGTGTTTTCAATCAAGGAAAAGTATTATTGGATAAACATGGAAAAGGACATAACCGATTTTATTAAACATTGTGACATTTGTCAAAAGCATAAAAGTTTTAGACATCAGTCTCCTGTATTAACAATGCCAATTCCTAATAATTGTTTCGAAGAAATAAGTCTCGACGTAGTTGGCCCCGTTCCTAACAGTAATTCTGGAAATCGTTATATTCTAGTAATCCAGGATCGATTATCTAGATGGATTTCATTTATCCCCATGAAAGATACAACTGCTGCAACTATACAGCTAAATTATTTCTTAATAATTGGATATTTTTGTATGGAGCACCTAAAGTAATTTTGACTGACAGTGGAACTAATTTTCTCTCTTCAATTTTTAGAACAATGGCTAAAACATTGGGAAGTGTGGCTAGAACTACAACCACTTATCACCCACAAGCTAACGGACAGAATGAACGTACTCATCGTGAATTACATGAGTACCTAGGAATTTATTTAGATCCGGAAAGACAAGCTAACTGGGATGAATTAGTTAAATTAGCAGCCTGGGTACATAATTCATCTAAACATGAAGCATTACAACTTTCCCCATATGAACTTGTAACTGGACAAAAACCCAGCATTAATTGGACTCCATTTGATATGGATAATATTAATAATTTCGATTCAGTAGAAGATTTTATTGAAACTAGGAAAGTTGAGTTAGAAAAGTTGAGAGAAAAATCTAAAGCCTTCATTGAGAGAAGACAAGAAGCTTAGCTATCTCGTCTTAACAAACATACCAAATCTCAACAATATAAAATTGGAGATCTAGTATTAATTAGAACTCATGATATCTTAACTTATGTTGGAAGGAAATGGTCCCCTAAATATAAAGGACCATATGTAGTAATTCAAACTATTAACCCAGTAACTATCAGAATTAAAGACCTTAAATCTGATTGGAATGATGTAACACACAAGTTTTGTTTGTCCCTATCATAAATTAAAAGATAATATTTCTATGACTCCGAATGTGGGATCAATACAAGGAAATTCAGAAGAACAAGACAAATTAAAGTTCCTGGATTCTGAAGATGATGAAGAAGAAAAGGAATATATCATTCCCCCTGAAACAATTCCTATTATGAAGGAATGACCACAAAAATCAAAACAAAATCAAGAAAGTCCAGAAAATATAAAAAGTCCCGAAAAAACAACAGAAACCCCTCAAGATATCACCAATCAAGCACAAGAAGAAGAATTTATACAATTACAAACAAGAGAAGAAGAAGATGAAGAGGATCAAGACGAGTCAATCTTTGAAGATCCTGTCAATATAGCAATTCTTCCTGGAACTCCACTTCCTATGACCAAAACCAAGACACCAGAAAAAACCCTCTGGTCAAAGGCTAAAAATCTATTTACAGATTTTATGGATATAGTAGGTCAAGGATTAACCCTGGATAATATGGATAATGTTGAACCTTCCTTCAGGAAAACCTTCCTACCAGGTACTAGAAGTACTCCAGTACAAAACGAGAATCAACAACAGCCCTATGGTCCATGTGTATTGCAAGGAATTAGCAAGGAAAAAATAATTCAAGGACGCACGCGCAGACAAGAAAGGGAACAAGAAAAGGCAGAACAAAGAAGGAAAGAAAAACGAGAGAAGCAATATCTGGAAAGGCGAATACAAAAGGCAACCACCAACGAAGCCTTTGTCCCAGTTGAGTCTGAACATAGCATCGTACTAGAAGTACAAGATTTTCCTGAAGTTGAAGTGCAAGATGAGTCAGATTAGTTTTTTGATTCTATTATTCCCAGCAGTGTTCTCTTTAACAATTATGGAATTACCCAGTGACAAGGGTGTAACTGGGAACAGTAAAAGAAATAACNCCTAAATATAAAGGACCATATGTAGTAATTCAAACTATTAATCCAGTAACTATCAGAATTAAAGACCTTAAATCTGATTGGAATGATGTAATACACACAAGTTTTGTTTGTCCCTATCATAAATTAAAAGATAATATTTCTATAACTCCAAATGTGGGATCAATACAAGGAACTTCAGAAGAACAAGACAAATTAAAGTTCCTGGATTCTGAAGATGATGAAGAAGAAAAGGAATATATCATTCCCCCCGAAACAATTCCTATTATGAAGGAACGACCACAGAAATCAAAACAAAAACAAGAAAGTCCAGAAAAGATAAAGAGTCCCGAAAAAACAACAGAAACCCCTCAAGATGTCACTAATCAAACACAAGAAGAGGAATTTATACAATTACAAACAATAGAAGAAGAAGATGAAGAGGATCAAGACGAGTCAATCTTTGAAGATCCTGTCAATATAACAATTCTTCCTGGAACTCCACTTCCTATAAACAAAACCAAGACACCAGAAAAATCCCTCTGGTCAAAGGCTAAAAATCTATTTACACATTTTACGGATATAGTAGGTCAAGGATTAACCCTGGATAATATGGATAATGTTGAACCTTCCTTCAGGAAGACCTTCCTACCAGGTACTAGAAGTACTCCGGTACGAAACAAGAATCAACGACAGCCTATTTTACGGATATAGTAGGTCAAGGATTAACCCTGGATAATATGGATAATGTTGAACCTTCCTTCAGGAAGACCTTCCTACCAGGTACTAGAAGTACTCTGGTACAAAACAAGAATCAACGACAGCCTTATGGACCGCGTGCATTGCAAGGAATTAGCAAGGAAAAAATAATTCAAGGACGCACGCGTAGACAAGAAAGGGAACGAGAAAAGGCAGAACAAAGAAGGAAAGAAAAACGAGAGAAGCAATATCTGGAAAGGCGAATACAAAAGGCAACCACCAACAAAGCCTTTGTCCCAGTTGAGTCTGAACATAGCATCGTACTAGAAGTACAAGATTTTCCTGAAGTTGAAGTGCAAGATGAGTCAGATTAGTTTTTTGATTCTATTATTCCCAACAGTGTTCTCTTTAACAATTATGGAATTACCCAGTGACAAGGGTGTAACTGGGAACAGTAAAAGAAATAATAAATTATCCCCAATAAGAAATTTCCCTGGAAATATGGGAGTAACGTTTTCAGTTCTCTTTAACAATTATGGAATTACCCAGTGACAAGGGTGTAACTGGGAACAGTAAAAGAAATAACAAATTATCCCCAATAAGAAATTTCCCTGGAAATATGGGAGTAACGTTTTCAGAACTTCCCTCAGTTTGTATCCCTGATGCAAAATGGACTCTGGAAACTACAATTCCGCTTGGTGCATTACAATTAAAAAGCGTTGCATTATTAGACAAATTAGTACAAGTCAGTGCATTTTTAAAGAATGAAAGTAGCACTACTGAGGATACAAAAGCTGCAATTGATGGTGCAATTATTTCTGGAGACATCTTAAGATCAGAATCTAATAAATCATTTAGAAAGGCCCAAATCTATTCTCAAGTCCCATCAAGAACTTTCGAATATTTTTCCCCTTCCTTAATTAAAAATAGACTAGAGAATCCTCTAGAATACAAAAAAGATTTGAAAGAAAAAAGAGTATTATTGAAAAGCAATGATTTTAATGAAACTTTTAATACCCTTGAAACTCAATTAAATGAAGCTGATAGTGGAAAGGCTACACTTTCAAGTGGCCAAATGCAGACTCAAATGCTAAGTATATCCTCAATAATACTTGCTATAATAGAAATATTTAAAAGGATCAATGAAGATATTGAGAAAAGAAATGATCTTAAACTACCTCAAAGTCTTATCACTACTCATGGGTTACATGAGGCAATTGATAATGTTTTAACTCATGACGAAAGTGTTATAAATCTTCCTGAAATAGTTAATCTATTATCAACCAACCCCCTTAGTATTGGGATCTTCTCAAATTGTAGTTCAGACCACTGAATCCATGCTAACCAATGAATGTATTTACCGGTTGTTAACAATAGTCCCTGTGTTAACCCAAAAGTCATTTTTTAGTCTATTCAAGGTACATACCTTCCCTGTGGCAGAAGACACTTATCTTGGAAATCCTAAATGGAAACGAGTAAACATTCCCCAAGATTATGTCATTGCAAGAAGTAAAGAATACTTCAGTGTATTGGGATATGAATTACCAAACTGTCTTCCTGCTCTAGATTTCTTTAAATGTCAATCATGTAGATTTAATGTGGTACCCAATAGACCAATTAATCCCTGTGTCAGTTCCATATTAAAAGGAGAAAATGAAGAAGACATCAAGAAGCAATGTACTTTGCATACAATAAAAAACCCTGAAGAACAGTTTGAAAAATTAGATGAAGATGAGTATGCATTTGTTGACCCAAATCCTGGTCGAATAACACAATATTGCTCTGTGAATGATACTAATCACGAAAATATTTATGAATTACCTCATACCCGTATTTTACAATTTCACCCTAATTGTAGATACACAATGGTGAATGGACCCATTAACAAAATTGTACCTACATTGGATATGGAAAAAGTTGAATTGAATGCGGTACAAGAAATTAGTGATACTAATGACAAAAGAAATTTGGTGGAAGATTTAAGTGACTTACAAATGCATTTTTGGGATTTTGGTTATTTGTATCTCATTGCATTAATAGTAGTGAGTCTTATATTTTTAACATTTATTATGTTTTGCTGCTATGCTCGTATTAGATTTTTGTATTTGCGCCGGAAACAAGAAAAGAAAAATCAGACAACGAATGTTTTTGTAGAGGAAATTTCTCTTATTCCCCAAAGTAACCAAGCACAACCGAATACCTTCCGCGCATTACGTACAGCACTGAAATAATACAACCGATAGAATTTTTTACTACAAAAGTAACAAGCAGTATCAACTAATTGGCCCGATTAACAATTTTGCGCTAACCATTTTTACAATCGCGCAATTATTTTGCTTTCAAATCAATAGCCCGAGCAAAAGATTTAATTACCCATCCATAAAGATCATGTCACAGGTAGTCAACATCTCAATATTATAACAATGACAAGTCGTATCCCAAAAATGAACTTCCTTGTCATAACGAGCGCAATCTTCCTCATATAACCCCCCATGCTCCAGGACAATTTTCCTAGTACTTGGCAATTTTCTGAATGAAAAACCATCCTGATCCATTAAACCGACGCTCGATAACATTCCCGTCATACGCTGAACTTCTGCGTAAAATTTCCGTGCCTCTTCTTCCTGGTTCACTCTCCGTTCGAACTGTTTGTGGATATCCATATAGTTGATGTAATTCTCCTCCAACAATGCAAGGTACATAACCTTAGCATTCCGAAAAATGACTGCAAATACAAAACAAAATATAACATTGTTTCAGATAGCATTTTATTTTGTATGTACCTTTATGCATTTTAAAGTACCTTTGGTATTCCTCTTTGCTCAAAGCAATATCCGGAATTACAGTCATCCTATTCCGTCCAAGTAAAACATTTCGACGAGTTTGTTTTTTAATCTGGAAAGCCTCATATTGCAGGCTTATACGATTATTCCACATACGACGATTCATTACGTGTGTAGGATTGATACCCATTTCTAAACAAATAAAAACTGGTTATTTTTGAAACAGAAAATGACTAAATTTAAAATGAACATACCGATGATCATTTCCTCAATTTCCTCATTACTTGGAATATAAATCTTGTGCCAATAGGTAACCATGAAGGAATAATTTTTTATGTAGCCAGGAATAAATTTCTGAACCATTTTTACAGTCTTTCTGTTCAACATAGATTCCAAGGTTTCAGGTCTGATCCTATCTTGACCTCTTAAATCCTTTCCTTCTACCATGGTTTTTTTCACAAGATATTCCGGGATATTAGGCTGTTACAAAGTACCATTTTTCGTACACCAAGGAATTCACACTTCCGCGAGACATTCCTCTATTTCCGATTGAGGTGAGATTTTCTCACCAGCACCTTTTGTGGTGCTCCCTTCTCATGCGTTACAATGTTTCTCACCAGCCGTAAATCTCTGCTGACCTTTTACACCTGCAACAGTGTCTCAGGATACTTAATATTCAAGACGCGTTCTCCACTCCCTCTTCCCATAAAAAGCCTTGATGCATGTCCTGTCCAGTACTTTCTACACACTGTTTCGAAAGAGGCAATGACCTGCATATGTTTAAACTCTTGGCCAACTTGGAACCAGCAGTTTTTGGAGTATATAAACCCTAGCTCCAGACTGCTAAAATCAGTTGATCACCGAATCCTCTAAGGAGTCAGAGTCCGTTTAGAATCCCTGCCGTTCGCATTGTTCGGATTGCTTGAGTTGTCTGATTCTGAATAAAACTTGTATTGTCAAGAAAGTCTGTCTGTTATTTCGAAAGTCTGGCGTCGCCAGCACTTTGCCTCTCCGCGAATAAAGGAGTAAAGAACTCCAAGAGGAAAGACACTCTTTTACGTTCCCAATAGTTTTATCTTTTAGTTATTCTAAATTAAAAATAAGCTAAATAGGATAACAAATTCTGGCGCAGCCGGTACTCCTTTTTGCGCCGGGGTGGTGTGTTCAGTGCTTTCTCTGATTGGTGATCAACGCGTCGCGACCAAGACTGAGCTTGTGAATAAAGCTCCAGACAGCAGTAATTCAGTTTTCTATTTATTCTTTCTGAATTACCAGCACAGACTCTGACGAGAGCTGTGTATTCCCGCCTCGAAGAGAACGTAGCGGAAGAAGTGTAATAACCCGAAGTGTTTTTAGCTTAGCAATAGAGATTGCATTTGAGTGAAAATGAAAACTTATTTTGGCCTGATCAACCAAATTAGTTTTTTCCTACCTAACGTGGGTAGAAGCGAGTTTTTCAAAGGGAAAACAAAATCCTCGTAAAAAGGCAAAGGTTAATCTTGTTCCTGGAAAAAGATAGGTTTTTGAAGAAGGGATCCTACCTGCGGGTAGAAGAAGTTGTTGGAAACTTTCAAAAAAGAAAATTGCTTCCTGTCAAAAGTTAGCCTTCTAGACAGAAGCAAGAAAGAACTTATTAAGTTAGTTCTTTGTCCCTAGTGTTAATAGTAACCCTCTATTAAACTAGAAGATCCGCTCGGGATAAAAACGAAAGAGATCCGCTCGGGATTAAAAACGAGAAACAATTGAATTTGCGCGTGAAAGTGTGAAAAAGTGAATTGTGAGAAAGTGTGGAAAATCATTAGAATTGTTGTATTGTTGTATTTTATGTCTAACAAATCCGGACC
>CAJPEX010004654.1:0-20353 GCA_905338405.1 Notodromas monacha | reverse complement strand
TCTGTGAAGACAATTTTATGATGATGGCATTTTATTAACATTGAAGATTTTTATATGCTTGATAGCACCTGTTATGAAACGCAAATTTTTAAAAGAAGTAAAAAAGAAGCCTTTTGAATTTGTTATTCGAGTGCATGGAGAAATGCATTTGATGAAAATTTATCTAAACCAAATCTTATTTTGTTCTTTTGCGGCATCTTTGAGTGATATTGATAAGTTTCTTGCTTGCTTGAAGTTTAAATCAGCTCTGTAGTGGTAATTCAAAATGGGATATTAAGCAATATCTTCCCAAATTTATTTGGCCGCTCAAAAATTGTAAGTTGATAGGACAGCTTTTAAACTTATGTTTTCAAAATTTTGTAACGAAGATTAAGAGGGCTCCCATGTAAATTGAATGCATATTGTCTTGTGAGTAAAAAAGATAGCTCTTAATTTCTGTCAGGAAAATAGCAGAGAATTAATTCTCAATCATAGAGTTAGCGCGTTTGGGTTTCTTTATCCTTGTTGCAATCCTTAGAACATTTTTAAATTGAAACGATTTGTGAAGGAAACCTATGTTTTTCGGATAAAATACAGTGTATATGGATTACCTCACCTTTATGTTCGTTCATAAATGCTAAAAAAAAGAGGGAGAAGACGGAGAAAATCAAATCTTTCAGTGCATTTGGGAACTTGCATTAAGCATTCTATTATACTGAGCATTAGTGGCAAGCAATTTTGTCTTTCATTAAATGAACTACGATGATTTCCCGGCGAATACAATTGCATGTTTATTTGGTGCACTGGTCGGTATTATGCGTTGTCAACATTTTCTTACATCTAGTGACTGGCATGTTTTGTTCGAACGTGGGACTCATGAACAATTAATCACCTAAATAAGGTTTGGGATCTTTGAAGTCCTTGAAATTTCGGAAAATCTCGGCTTGAGAGTTGTAAACCAATTTGAAGGTTGAATGAAGCGAGTTAAAGTGTCAAAACTTATTTTTTAATGATGATATGACGTTTTGAAAAAGAAACCTTTCTCATTTTCTTAAATAGAGTGGTAAATTTATGCCTCAATCAATTATTAAATTGGAGCTTTAGAACAGAAGTTTGGTTACGAATGCAACGCTTCGGATTCAAAGCTTCCAGCTCAAGGGATTCTCGATTTTCGTCGCTCGAAAGAAAAGTGCTTGAAATTAGTCTTCTATGGTTATTTGTGATATAAATTTTTTTGTGCAAGTCGTTTGTGCCAAGTTTCAGTCCGTACGCGTGTGCAAGAGGTGAAAACCCCGTATAGAATCCTTTTTGCTGCCAGAAGAAACGAAGGTGTTTTGTTGGAGATCAATTGTCGGCGATCATCGGTAGCCGGCGAGAAAAAGCGACTCGTGTTTATACGTGACTCGACAAGGCGTCTCACGCGTGTCACGTCGTCTCTTCGTCCTAGAACCTGGGATTTCTTTTTTTGTACTTTTTCCTCGTGTTTTCCTTATTTACTTCTTGGATTACTTTTTTGTTTTTACGACCTCCACTGTCGTTCGAACTCACTGTTTCAGACTACATCGACGACGCAGACGTTCATCCTCCGCTTCATTAACTCGATCGATACTTTTAACCACTTGTTCTATCGCGTCTATACAAATTATCACCGACTAAATTTACGTCTTTTGTGTCTTAAAATCCACGCGATTGTAAGTCACACTTATTCCGGTAAAAATATCGATTTCTTAAAATAATCCAGAGATGTCTGCTGATTCTACTCATGACTCGGATACGCGTATATACGCTACGATTCCCAAGATTGAGCATCTGTTATTCCAAAAATTGGCACTAATGATTTGTTTGATGGTATTTGTTCAAGATATAGTGCTGATAGTCATCATGTTCATAATACTGTACAAGCAAATCCACGAAGAATGTTACAAATTTAAAGCCTAATTTGTACAATAAATGCATTATGCAAGTATTCCTAAAAATACAGCGACATATCTCTGCTCATTTCTGTCATACAATATATGCTTGTCAATCTAAATACAGTACTCTTTGAATTTGTAAGTACAGTGGGTCCCCGTTCAAAAAAAGTGCTAGACACGCATTTTGCCTTGAATAATTTATTTTTTGGGAAGCAAATGACTCACATAAAATAACTGTTTCATTACGCTAATTACCTGCAGGTCGCCAATTTAATTGGAAGAATGCGCGATGCTTTTTTTTATTTTAACCCTCACAATCAGTAACGTTACGATCTTAATTTTATTATGGTGCTGGAAGTGAAGTGATAATTTAATTTTTTACAAGAGCATCCAAATTTTTAAAATGGTTTTTTTTGCTTCTCGGGGTGTACAAACACGCACCACCTCATCACTTTTCAGGATACACTCAGAATAATGAGTCGATCGATTTTTTTCCGTCAATAGTAAATATAAATAAACTCACTAGAAACGTGATTCGTCAAATTGTTTGCGCATTGAATTTTTCGCGCGGTTTCAGCATTATTTTATTTTTGCTTACCATGGATTTTTAATTGCAGCCTATTTATAGCCTATTTAATTATTTTGTTCCAGCATGTACGTTGTATAGCTTTATCCGATGCTACAATTTCTTCAATTGAGCATAGAAAGCTCAAAAATTCCGTCTGATCCATGTTCTGCGTTTTCCATCATGAGCTTGAAGAAACTTTTTATCTCCCCAGCTGAGCCGAAGTCAGTTCATTCCATTCTTGGAATCGTTACTTATCTCGATAGTTCGAGTTCTGATAGATTATCTTCGAATTGTTTGGATGCACCCAGAAGTTGACTCAAAGCCACCATTTTCCAAGTCAGTACTCAGAACGTAAACAAAGCTGATCCGTTGCTGCGAGAAAAGGAAGTACTGGGATCAACGGGAAAGTGTTTTTTTTTTTTTGCGAGGAGAACAGAAAATGACTTTATTGTATTCATTATTTGAGTAGCTAATTTCTTCTTACCGATTTGATAATTTTAACGGAGAATCAACTGTTCCAAAAATGACTGTAAAATCGAGACAATTTTGGATACCGATATTGTCTCGATTTTATCT
This sequence comes from Notodromas monacha, assembly GCA_905338405.1. Lineage (NCBI taxonomy): Eukaryota > Metazoa > Arthropoda > Ostracoda > Podocopida > Cyprididae > Notodromas > Notodromas monacha. The sequence goes on along the minus strand of CAJPEX010004654.1, from coordinate 17,317 downwards.
TGCGTAATGTTAACTAAATGAAATATAACCATTTTAAATTTTTTCATCACTCTTCCTCAACCTTCATGATTAAAAATTCGTTGATCACTCAAAGATCCAATGTTAAGATGCATCGTGGTCGGATGTTTGAATCAGCAACGAAGTCTTGTGTGGTAGGAGAGACAATAAACGCAAAATGCTGCACAGAAAACATGACCCTTGCCTATAAATGTACGGCATTTTTATCGGTATTACTGCATAACACTTCAATGTAAGCGTTAATAACTATATGAAGAATTGGATCTGAAAAAAAGTGGTGCAGTTCAACAAAGGAATTAGATCTGATGAGAGGAAGTTTTTTATAACTCCGGGAAAAAAAGCTGAATAGGAGTAAATGCATACAACCCTTGATTTATTGCCCCCAATTTAGTGCCACATATTTTTGCAGAAAAAATCTCCCTCCATTTTGCTCGTAAGTGAAACCCCGATTCAGTGCCAATGAGTGAATCACGGTTTTTTTAAGTAAAAGGTCCGTATGTTTTACATGTGTATGACATATTACTTTTACAAACGGAAGTGAACTTCTAAAGTAACTCTAAAAAACTTTTTGTGTCAAGTACGCTTGTTAAAAGTTCAGAACCAGTATAAATATGTATTGTTTGCATCAATAACTGAAAAAAAATTCGCTCTTTTGAGTTTTGACATGATGCTGCTCTGTGAAGACAATTTTATGATGATGGCATTTTATTAACATTGAAGATTTTTATATGCTTGATAGCACCTGTTATGAAACGCAAATTTTTAAAAGAAGTAAAAAAGAAGCCTTTTGAATTTGTTATTGGAGTGCATGGAGAAATGCATTTGATGAAAATTTATCTAAACCAAATCTTATTTTGTTCTTTTGCGGCATCTTTGAGTGATATTGGTAAGTTTCTTGCTTGCTTGAAGTTTAACTCAGCTCTGTAGTGGTAATTCAAAATGGGATATTAAGCAATATCTTCCCAAATTTATTTGGCCGCTCAAAAATTGTAAGTTGATAGGACAGCTTTTAAACTTATGCTTTCAACCGATTTTAACCGAGATTAAGAGGGCTTCCATGCCAATTGAATGCATGTTGTCTTGGATGTGAGTGAAAAAGATAGCTCTTAATTTCTGTCAGGAAAATAGCAGAGAATTTATTCTCAATCATAGAGTTATTAGCGCTTTTGGGTTTCTTTCTCCTTATTGCTGCAATCCTTAGCAAGTTTTTAAAGTGAAACGATTTGTGAAGGAAACCTTTGTTTTTCGGATAAAATACAGTGCAAATGGATTACCTCACCTTTATGTCCGTTCATAAATTTAAAAAAAGAGGGAGAAGACTGAGAAAATCAAATCTTTCAGTGCATTTGGGAACTTTCATTAAGCATTTTATTATACTGAACATTATTGGCGAGCAATTTTGTCTTTCATTAAATGAACTACGATGATTTCCCGGCGAATACAATTGCATGTTTATTTGGTGCACTGGTCGGTATTATGCGTTGTCAACATTTTCTTACATCTAGTGACTGGCATGTTTGTCATTGGTATCAGATACATGATTCGGGTGACGTTCGGAAATGCGTCCATCAATCTTGATCGGATGTCAAATTTTAATTGTCCACGTCGTTCTCAGCAGAACACGATCACTATAAGCAAAGAAAACCCTCGATATTTCTCTTGCTTGCTTCACTTTGAAAATTTCAGGAGTGATACATTTTTAAAACCTCCAGAAAGGCCAAATGTTCTCTTCCGTTTTAGAGGAACTTCAAAAGACAAGTAGTGTCGGATTTTTGTTGCGTGACGCAGATTTGCTTCACAAATTATTCAGACAAGAAGAATACACTTGATCGCTGAGTGCTTTTATTCGTACTGTATATGGCGCTTCAGACAGTGAACATTGTCAATTTCGTTTCTTTTTTTATTCGCAGAAGTTTGAAAAGTGCATCAAAATTAGCTAAACTTGTGATATTCCTTTTCGAAAATTTTCGCCCCCAGAAAATCGGTTACACGAATACTACACGTTTCTAAGTACCAGCAGCTTGACCAAGATTTCACAATTTTTTTTAAAATAAAGATTCATTTTATTTTGCTTGAATAAAATAGTTCTTACTACGATGCAAGGATTTAGATACATGATGCGGATGCGTGAATCACTATTGAACAGCATTCACATTTACCTTTTGCAGTAAAACTGGCCTATGGAGATTGTCGGGTTTAATGAAAGAATAGTGTTTTTTTTTAGACTGAAAAACCACACGAAGGTCGACGGAATTCTCTCTCAATATTTTGAAGCGCATAGGAGTGACGAGGAAGACACGAATTGTTGATATGCCCACCATATAGTGTAAGGGCTCATCATCACTCGTTCTCTCGATTCGTCTTTGTCGTTCGGCACTCATTTTGCTCAGTTGTCACGTATCGTCGACGCGTTAGGGCCAAGTGACGCGAAGTTGGCAATTGATTACTAATTGCTGTGCTTCATAGGCACATTTTTATTCTCAACTTTCGGGTTCTGCTGAAGAGGGAAAAAGACAAGGGCACTTGACCCCTCTCGCCATTTAATGCGCTTCATAAAAGAAAATTTGAATTTCGGAAAAGCAAAATACAGTGATAATATTCGAAGTACTGTATAAGCATTGCTCTTCGCTGTTTGGCCCTTTAAAGGCATATTGTATATACTTCCTCATGCAGAGTCATCAACCTTTTTTTGGATTTCATGAAATGAAAGAACAGTTAGTTATATTTAAGAAACTATCGATGCATTCGCCTTAATCCGTTTCATAGAACTAATAGAAGTATTAATTTCAGTCATTAAACCCAAATAAGCGGAGGAAAAAGTGTCACAATTCTAAAATACATTCAAGGATAGTGTATGTTTAAGATGGTGATAGTCTTCCGCATTATGAATGAATGAATGAACAGAAAACTTTATTTGCCGCTTTTCAGCGTTCACAAGGCACAACCAAAACTCCCGCAGCCAAACCCCCTCCCCACCCAACTCAACTCCCCACAAGACATTCAATCATTTCATATCATGAAACAAAGCACAAACCAATGACAAAAACTTCACATTTACCTTTTGCAGTAAAACTGGCCTATGGAGATTGTCGGGTTTAATGAAAGAATAGTGTTTTTTTTTAGACTGAAAAACCACACGAAGGTCGACGGAATTCTCTCTCAATATTTTGAAGCGTATAGAAGTGACGAGGAAGACACGAATTGTTGATATGCCCACCATATAGTGTAAGGGCTCATCATCACTCGTTCTCTCGATTCGTCTTTGTCATTCGGCACTCATTTTGCTCAGTTGTCACGTATCATCGACGCGTTAGGGCCAAGTGACGCGAAGTTGGCAATTGATTACTAATTGCTGTACATAGGCACATTTTTATTCTCAACTTTCGGGTTCTGCTGAAGAGGGAAAAAGACAAGGGCACTTGACCCCTCTCGCCATTTAATGTGATTCATAACAGAAAATTTGAAAATCGGAAGAGCAAAATACTGTGATAATATTCGAAGTATATATACTGTATAAGCATTGCTCTTCGCTGTTTGGCCCTTCAAGGGCATACTGTATATGCTTCCTCATGCAGAGTCATCAAGTTTTTTTTGGATTTCATGAAATGAAAGAACAGGTATATTTAAGAAACTATCGATGCATTCGCCTCAATCCTTTTCATGGAACTAATAGAGGTATTAATTCCACTCATTAAACCCAAATAAGCGCAGGAAAAAGAGTCACGAGTCTAAAAGACATTCAAGGACAGTCTTCCGCATTATAATGCGTTATTTTTTACTCTATAGACTGGGAAATAGTTGCCCCGGTTTCTTTCAAACGAGTAACGATGAATGAATGATTATCTGCGTTTTTCCCCCTTCAATTCATTGAATCGATTCAAAGAGGAAGACGGTTCCATGAGCGATTGGAACGAGCCTGCTGACCAAAATTTTGCACACAATTTTTTTAGCAGGCTTATTATACTCGTCAGCTTATTATGGGACATTTTTCCTTACATTCCTATACGAAAAAGTTTGAATTTATCGATTGATTTCGGACTGACTGCGTTTCAGAATGATTATTTACCAATTCTTCAACATCAGTACATGTACAGTAGTTCATTTTTTAGCACTCAGTTTTTCTTGAGCCACAGTTGGGATAACCTCAAGGGGATTTTTCCAGACTGAAAAACCATTAGGGGTGACCTTAATCTAAGTGGTACACTTCGAAGTCATTCTATTTGACAAATAATTCGGGAAATCGTTAAAAGCTCGAAAATGTTTTGCAGAGTTTTGCTTTAGAGAATGAAGATACTTGACATTAATGGCATGCTATTGATTCGAAGGCTTTTTATTTGGCATGCAGCCGCTTCAGCGGTTTTCGATGAAAATGAAATTCATTCCAAAAGATTTAAAAAATAATGCGAGATATAAACTATGTTCTGCGCTTGAATGCATTAGAATCTCAATACAAAGAAACGTTTGGAACCTTTGAAAAACTTCGTTATCAGCAAAAATGAAATGAAATATCATTGGAACTATTGATGGACAATAAAGCGGCCGGAAGAACAAATTCGTTGTAAGCATTGATTCGTTGTGAGGTGATTCGTTGTAAGGCGATTCTACTGTATATGGACGATTGATTTCATGAACAGCTGGTTTTCATACGATGTTGCTAACTATTATTTTGTAATTATAATGTAGGTTCTCCTCGATATATAATAAGACGCGCCCCACAAATATCAATACTGAGAAAATCGCTGAATACTTCAATTAAAATTCAGAAATAAATGGTAAATGACTTTTTTTTTTTAGCTAGATAAGCAATGTGCTTCTGCATTCTTCTGCAATGTACATGTGCATGCATATTACAAACGAGTTAAAAGCAGTAGGTTTCTCGGGGAAAGACAGTTGAACTAGTTCTTTCACACCCGCCTGGGTAATTATCATGTGCTAATTGGCTAAAATAAGTCAACGTGTTTAGGGTTTAATGGCTGCAACGTGTCTAGGAACTCCTAGGCACATACGACGTTGAGAAATCTGTTCTGCCCTTGTTCTCGTGAGAAAACCGTGTTTCAGTAATGCGGTACCAAAACGTTGTATAGAGTAGACAAACGCAGTACATGCGAACTCACGAACGGGTTATTTTCCAGCCAGCAATAACGGCATTCAAGGTTTTTGTTTTGGGTTTCTGTTGACGGGTAAAATAAGAATCGCTATACTGTACTGCATTCAACTTCCGCAAAGAATATACCGTTCATTTTAGTTATCCTTTATTCTTTCATTTATTTTTATTTTGATAAATTCGGGTTTTGACCCACAAATGATCGATGGTTGAGTATTCTTTTGCCTCTGGTCCATCTGGAAGGGTTCTTAGTCTTTTTTGTGATGTCGTAGAAAATGATTCTGTTGAAAAGCGATTGCCTGAACGCTCAAAATCAGAATAAAAATGTAGGAAAAATTAGATGGTCTGCAAATCTAATGAGGATTATCATTCCTTGTGGAGAATAGAAAATTAACCATGTAACTGCATGACACAGGTACACACAAAACGTTCTCAGAGGAATTTCAGGTTGAGACATATTTTTTTTCTGAACGCAGCACCACTGTAATTGAGAGAATCCATGGAATTTATTTTCGGAACTCTTTTTTTCCCCGAGTCGAAGGATTTAAGCGGAATCAGTTGTTCTTTCCAGGAAATGGGTACTTGCCTTTTTAATGGTTTGGAACGTCTGGAAAACCCCATTGTTTTCTTTCACAAGCTCCTTTTCTTCTTGAAGTCTGCCTTGACTCAATGCGTCTGGAATTTTTCGAAAGCCGACAGAATCAACATACTAAATGACCCATTTCATGCCAAAAATTCGCGTTTTTTCTTGTTTTTTCCCTCAACTGATCTCGACCATCTATGACTTCCCGAAAAATGTTCGTGTTACACCTTAAACTGTAAGCCATAAGGGGAAGGTAAAAATGGGTTCAGAAAACTTTGGAAAACTCTTATTAAATCGGTGACGAGAATCCTGAAAGGTAGGGAGCAAAAAGTCTCTTTTGTTTACCGTGCTTAATAAAAACGCTACTTGAATAAGAAAGGAACGGATTTCACATAGTTCTCTCCTTCATTGATTCCAAAACTTTGCATAGAATTATCCTCGTGAAACCTTGCAAAAAATGCGCTTCAAATTTTCCGCTCATTTGAAATGAACATTTCGAATATTGAACCGCACAATTTCAAGTCTCTGCATATTGCACAATCGATGAGAAATTTCACGCAACCTCTTATATCCATTTTCCTGCTGTCATCGCCTCTTCTTTCTGAAGTCAATTGAATAAACAATTGATTTGTTTTATTACTGATGCTTTTTTCATGGAGATACAGTATTTCCATCTAGAGATTGGTTCATTTCGCAGCTTATGATGAGCTATCGATTTTTCCGTGAACTGAGTTAGGTAAAATTCTCTACTTTAAAATTAAAATAGAAAATTAGCTCGGAATTGTTTTTGGAAAGGTGCATTTTCTATCTTGCAAAAATTTCAAATGCCTTGGGATACATTTGAGTCCAATTTCAATTTGAAGTACTGTACTTTCTTCGGAAACTTTTTGGCTTTTGCACACTTTGATAGATCAAAGGGACTTTCAAAGCATATAACGCGTCAAAATTGGATGTAAAAAAAGTCGAGCTGTATTCCCACAATCGTATGTGCATTGCATACCGTATTTATAATCAGGGCCGTGTACAGTATACAGCTAATTATTTACTTCCAAAGTGCTTCTCATGCAAATTCACTAAAAATACCTGATTGTAGTAGATTCTCAGATTAGGCCTAGTAATGAATGCATCCGCATTTCTTAAATTGGACGCGGGGTAGCATTTTTACCAATATCTTGGGACCTATAAGCCATTTAACTTTACAACAAGTAATTTTGACCGGACAAAAAAGTAATACATACAGCATTTCTAGTGTCTCTATTATAGCTGTACTGAAAATTTCTCGATACGTCACGTCGTTTACAATTTTGAGTTATTGTTGGCTTAATTAAAGGGTATTTCGAGGTATTTTACGCCTTCATATCTATACTCACCATCTGCTGAAATTTTCACATTTCGGATACAGTGTAAGACGTTAGATGAAAGATTTTAACCTAATAAGGATGGTGTTTTAAAGTGAAAGTATGAAAAAACACCTATTAGACAGAGAGCTAGGCATCATCGAGAACCGTAGTCTCGTTTTCCTAAGACAACCATGAAGCCGAAGTAGGACACTTTTTAGATTGATCACAAAATGACAAAAATTTATTTTCATGTACACTCAACGTTGAGAGTAGCATGAGGATTAATGCGGAATATGACTATTTGGTGGAGCGACCTAGCTCGCAAATCACTCGGAAACAAAATGTTCTCCTCTGAATTCATAATTTAAAATATCCAATGTCATCAAACTGATCGGTTTTATAAAAAAATATGATGAGTAATACTTACTAATCGTATGGGCTTCAGGGCATCAACATTTGTGGGTTACGTCTCGAGGATTTATTTAATCCTCAGAAGACTATTCAAATGGAATACTATACTAAATACTGTATTCCATGTTAAATTCAATAGCTGACATTTTAGTTGGTCTTGCTGAGTCTTTGCTACATTTTTGTGAGCCGCTTGAGTTGAATTTAATTCCGGTTACTTTAAATCAGTCACTAGTATTCCGTTTAAAAAAATTTGATCGACCATAAATTCATTTTTAATATGAAGGCATCGCATTTTCCGTTTATTTGAGCAAAGTGGATGACAAATTTTAAATGAAGTTTTTAAAAATTGTCCATAAACTTCTATTCACAAACATAAAAAAATCCGGCGTGGCATTAAATTATATTTGCTGTATCTGTATCGTATTTTTTTCATTGTGAAATGCGACAGAAAACAAATTTCAGAGGAAATTTGACCAGATCCGAGTTTTACAGATGCTTTTAGTGCAATCAGGAAGACTTATGTCGACATTTTTACCGAAATTCGTTTTAAACTTCAGGAACGGATGCTGAAGCAGAGAAAAATGTTTTTGATAAATTTTTACTTTATTCCACAAAAATTCTGGGGGTCTGGGCCTTCCTTTGTCGGATAATGGAGCCATTTACTGCGAAATTCCCCGTTGCATAATCCCTTAGACGCATTGAAGAAAGCAAGATTGACTTAGTAACGGTCCATAAACAAACGTTTTTCTGTCGACTTAGCAAAAGCAAAAGCAGTTAGCTTTTTAAATTTGCTTTTGGTGACGAAGGCAAACAAAATTCCGCAAGGAATGGAAGTGCGGTTAACTGGCCGGAAAGTTGGCAATTCAACTATATTCCCTAATCGTATGTTAATGCTTGTATCCTCGTTGATTTCTGCGGTTTGCTGCTTCTTGTGAAGACATATTACGATTGACTATATCGAGTCAAGGATTTGTTTTGGCTGAAAAATACGAGCACAGGTTCCTGGTGAACGACTTTTGCTTCGAAATTTAAAATATTTTGCTCGCAATGAACCACGGAAATAATTTTTCTGCGTCAAGTTCATGATCATTTTCATGGAAACTTTCATGGATGTAAATTTCGAATCAACGGAAGTCTGTTCGCTGGGGTTTAGTGCTAATTTTTTTTAAATTCTCTTTCAAGCAGAAAGATTAAAGTGCGTTTGTCAGCAAACGATTTCACGTTGAAAAGTGCTCTTATTGGCTGAAGCCAAAACAGTTTTTGGCCGAAAGGAGCGAGTTTCAGCTTGTTCCTTTCGCAAAATATTTTTTTTACAGAGCTAGACGAGGGAAAAACGGGATTTCACAGCACTATAGATTACTTGCACATGTGCACCCCCCCCCCCCGCCCCCCGCAAAAAATAAAAAATAAATTCCTCTCGTTCATGCGTGCAAATATTTTTTTCTTCGTTTTGAATAAGAAACGACGGAATGGAGCAAACAAGAAATGAATTCGATGACGAAGGTCAACGGACTGCGAAAAAGTTTTCCCATGGTCTTCTCTGTTATACTGGGCACCAACCAGCCTTAGAATTCAATTTCTTTTTATCTTTTTTTTTCGCACTTGCAGTTCGGTGTTTGCTGCTTCAACAGACAATTTATTTTACTTGCTCTTGATGATCTTCCTTCGTTGGTCCAAGCGAACCGACTCCTCCCTCCATTGCCCACAAGGTGTGTGCAAGGTGCAAACTCGACACCTTTGAGCTTTCGGCATGTTTGCGGGAGCCAGTTGTGACTGTTGGAAATTGCCAAAGAAGGCCCGGTACAAATTCGTTACGGTTAACTGGGAGTTGAGCTTTTTAGGCGAAATGTGCTAACTGTTTTTTTCTTCTGTGCACCGTATTTTATGAAATGTGAGGCGCGCTTCCTCTTTGCGAAAAGTTCTAATAAGCATGAATGAAGTGCGTATTTTTTTGCACAGCATAATTTTGTATCCGAAGGCCTCTTTGATTTTAAACTGAATCGCGTAATGTCCTCTGAAAACGTGCTCTTCTGGGTAACATTTTTTCCAAATTTTCTTTGAAGTAATTCATGCTATCCATTCCTCGGTTGTGGGTATTCTTGGTGAATGAGATCCTGATTCTGTCGCAAAGACTCGAGGATGTGGTAAATAAAGCACTAGTGTAGTAGATTCAACAAAATCCTCCGAACTTTTTAGATGAGTATCGTAATTGGTTGAGATTTAAAACACGGATAGGATTCGAAATTACAGTAATTGATAATCTCGTAAATATCTGAATTGTTCGGAAGAATCCGTCACGTGACACCCGTCGGATTCATTCTTCTTCGCACGCAAACTGAATTTTGAAATTTTAGCACACTTACTCCTACGACGAAGAAGCATTTTCCTCCTGAAAATTATCAAGTTGAACTCGTTGAAAATTGCATTGTTTTAATGCACTCATGATGCTGTGTTGTGGATGGATTTAACTTTCCTTTCAAGATTTTGAATTAGGAATTCTCGTGGGGCAGTTTCACGTGTTGCTTGCGCGTCTAGCAAAAGTTGAATCCAATAATACTTCTTACTTTTCGCTGACTTTGAAAGATAGTTGAAATTCGAATGAACATCAATCTATAAGTCTAATTTTAATTACATAGACTTGAATGTCGAGAAGCTCCGGACGGCATCAAAGAAAGGAAGCAGATTTCGAAAGCATTTTCGATGCTTTTCCGTAATTTATTTTTGAAAAATGACTCCTATTTTATTATTCCTCAACCTCAGATCTTGGCTTGACCAACCAAATATTGTCTTGAGATTAATTATTTTTGTCATAATGAGGGACTCATATTCTATGGAAATTGACGGAGTGCGTTGAGTATCAGAATCTATTGGCTTCAGTGCCAATTTTTAAGGTACTGCTCACAGCATTTTTTTTTTAATACACAGCCGGGTTAACGTAGTACTGCATGAAAACATGATCTGTTTCCATGTCCCAACAAACTTGGGTTAAAACATAATTTAAACGAGTGCATTTTTCATAACGAACTTCTGCTAAAATTAAGTTTCCAAAGTAGCTGTACGAGAGAAGCATGGGACGATATTCACGTAAGCGGAAAGCTTATTTTCAAATCCTTCAAACGCATTAATTATTTGGCGTAAGTCAGATGCGTGGATCTAATCGAATGAAATTGGCGAAAAATATGCTTTTTTGCGGTTTTTTCGTCGAGTGATTTTTTTTGTTGGATTGCGATGAGTGTCCATCTATTTTGACATTTTACCGCGCCCCCCCCCCCCCAGAAAAACAATATTTTTTCATGGGATAATTTCGATCAGTTCAGTATTTTCAATCAACACCATACACCGTGTACAATATGCGCCTCACACTGAACAAGGTTTCCTGAATTATCTGAAATCCAATAAGAAAATTACAATACCTTTGAAATTTATATAATGAAGACTGACAAATTAAATTTCCTCGACCAATTCACTCAATAAATTCCTTTACCACTATTTTGTGATCGGCACAAAATGAAATTACTTCAGCAAACAATGCCGAGCGCTTTTCATCTCCGAAACCTTCAAAAATAATTATGAATGTACTGAACCCACAGATTTGATATAATTGTCATTGGAAAATAGCAGCAATCCTCAGAACACGTTATTCCAAGCCAGATTTTCGGAGGAAATTGCTGTAAAATTCTGCTTGATTCTTGGGTTACTGTAGTAATATCGTCTCATTATTATTTTTTTTCCACGATGATCTCACGACCTAATTTTTGCGTAGCTTGAATTCTTAGCACGCTGACTTGTTGAAATATACAGATGAATAATGTACGCTTTTCAGCTGCGCTTAAAATTCAATATTTTTCTTTAGGATTCTTAGTAACTTGAATGACAGGAACCTCCTGCAGCAGCCGACGGACAAAAAAAAAGGTATCTGTACCTCAGCAGAGATGATGAGGAGTACTTGGACAAACCAGTGGATTTAGATTAGAGTTTTGTTTTCCTTCCTCTGGCTGCTACTATGCAGTGTGTTCCAGATGCATTCGTGATACCACCGGGCTTTGATCAGATGTACCATCACCTGTTTCCCCGACACCAGACCAGATCGCATGTCGCACTAACCCAAGAAGCAGCCGGTTTCTGGCCGCCCATAATAGGCACGGAACATTTAACCGCGGCGTGCGAGAGCGCCCTTTCGGCCCGACGCCTGATGATGGACCGCTGCCGTTGTCCTTGGGCGAGCGGCGGCGGCGACGACGGCGGCGGCGGTGATGATGGTGGCGGCGGCGGAAAAAAATAAAATGAAAAAAATTGAACGGACTCTGTCTACGAGCAGTTCGGCGATGCGTGGGAGCGAAATAGAAAGCGAAAGCTGGCCTCTGCTGCTCTCTTGACACCTGCTTATCGAAATCTCGCCTTCATCTTTCTGCTCTGGCTCGTTATCGAAGGCGCGAAAGTCGACGCGATTTCGTATTTTATTTACTTTTTCCCCCGTCGCTTAATTTCTCGGTACTATGCAGGTGGCGGCGGCGCATTTGACAATTCCTTCGATTGGACTCTGCTGGAGAGCCCTCTCGGGATTACGTTGTACTGTACCCTGGGTTTCTTTTTTTTTTTAAATCTCTATATACAGCACACGGACACGCGTGGTGAAATTCAAAATAATGAGAAGATTGTGACTTCTTCAAACGCTGGAGCGGGGAAACTTTTTCTTAAATATGCTTTTTGGTTGCCAAATCTTGCCGGAAATATGACCCGAAAGATTTGATACTGATACATTTGAAGAACCCGGTAGCTTGCTTTCAGTAACTGTAGAAAGACTGTAAATTTTTGAATCCCCCAGACAAGGGCACTGTTAGCCTGGGGAGGGTTACTACTTGCCCAACTAAATTCTTTCCACTGTGAATACTGAACTACTTTTCAACACCAGGAACTACTTGGGCTGCATTTTTGGTTTTTCAGCTTGAAAAAATAGGAAGAAATTGAGTTTCAAGTGTTTTCTATCATGGTCAATAGTGCGGGGCGTGTAAAAACGAGCTGGTGAATGCATGGAATTCAACATATACGGTAATACCTGCAATATTCATCTACTCTTTGTAATATGCATCCTGAAATACTATTGCTGAACAAGATTGACATGCCCGAAATAATGAGAAGATAATAAGACAAAAGCAGTATTTTGGAATATTAGTGGAAAGAATTTCTTGTGAATTTATTGTAGTCTGTCCGACAGCTAGAGAATTGATCCTCGTACTTTCGCATTATTGCCGCGAACGTTTTAAAATTATATTTTCAACGTACGGACACTTCGTGAATTATTCGTTAAATGAAGATTTTAAATTTTCAGTGCTGTGAAGGATAAAGCGCTAAACTTATAATATTCTTACAGGTATAGGGATTTATAATTGTCTCCAACAATAAAATAATTCTAGGATTCAGTATCAGATCGAGGCTCTCGTTTAGGCTGTACGTGGATATTTTATCTGATTTGACACCGTATCTCCGAATTGGGGTTCAATATATGTTTTCTTGCGTAATCAGCAAAGCCTTCAGTAAAATTGCAGTCAAAGTTCCAAATAAATAGAAAATTACTGACCGTTATCCGCGACACAAATCGTGAAATGGGATGACTGATCACTACCGCAGGATCTTACGGGAGTTCAAAAATTATTGTGTGATATTTATTGAGTTGACCATAAGAATAAAGGCAATAGTAATTTTAACCCAATATTTTCATTATTATAAAGTATGTGGATCCACACTGTGTACATATGCTTCAAGATCTTGAAATGTTTCGAATGAATATCGCGAAAAAGCAGGCAAAATACTCAAACACTCTCTTGTAAAAATATTATTCCTAAAAATCAATTTTTAATTCAGTCTGACTAAAAAGGATATCGGGTATTTAATGCAAATTTTCAATTTTTTACACTTCTAAAGGCCGCAGTCCTCGGAATACAATCGTTGGTGAATAATGGAGACCTCTTTCCTTCAGAAAGTAACTGCATAAGGGTTCTCAAAAATGATCTGAAAATAACATTTCCTCCGTTCTTGGCCATTAAATTTGACATGTCAAAATCGATGCAGGTTTTTATTACCTTCTACGTTTTTTCTTGTCGTTATGAATGGATTTGACTAGACCAGGATGTGACTACAGGATGCGAAAGGTCCTTAAATGTTGAAGAATGCAGAAAAACTTCATCTAAACTTTATTTTCAGCCCAAATGAAACTTTCTCAGCATTTCGCCGTTTGACACCAGAACAAATTTTTCAAGACAGAGCTGTATTGACGGAATTTTTCACGAAGAAACGAACTTATAGAAAGGTTGTACAGCTCTTATTTTCCTTTGACGCGTTTTAGGGTGCAAAATTTCAAAAATCGACTTCATCAGCAAAATGATTTGGTGCTCTTCTTAAAAATTAACTCTAATAATTGTACCACAGCGCATTTGACATGGATAATATCCATGCAAAGTGGGAAGCTCGAAAATTGTCCGAGGGTTTGCTCGAAAATTGTCCGAGGGTTTGCTCGCATTTTTGTCTCCAATTGTCCGCGCTTTTTGTTTTCGTTTGAAGAATTAATTCGGCTATTGTTAGCTTGTATTCTTTTCCAGAACTCGAATGATCGCGTGGCCTTGTTTAGGTCAGAATAAATGCGAAGAGTTTTTGGTCTCGAGATTCAATCAATAGAGAGGGAGAGAGATGAAGGAATTCTTGCTGCGGGTGATCCGGTTTCTTGTTGAAGAAAAAGGAAGGAATCGACAGAGGAAGGGATTGAGAACCGAACAAAACGAAGAAGAAACAAGTCGGATGATTGTTGGTGCTTGAGATGGTAAAGCTAACCACCAGCATCAGTAGAGCTGGTTTAAAAAAATAAAAAGAAGAAGAAGAAGAAGAAAAGGGATGAACTGGTAACCAGAACATGAAGGCGTCGCGGACGATGAGCGAGGGCACGTCACCTCGTTCGACAGTCCGTGACGCGGCTCGTTGATCCGCCAGTTATTTCGCAGCTTGCCATCGCATAAACAGTTTTCCCCCCTCAATTCCGGCGGCGGAGAAGACCGACGAAAAAGAACGGGTTGAGGCGGAACAGCGCCGGCGCTTTTTTCTCGCCGGGTTTCTCCCTGTGTGTGTGTGTGTGTGCTGTGGGGATGAGAAGCGGCGGTATAGTGAGTGATGCCGCGACGACAAGCGGACGGGTGTAGCATGTGCCTGGCACTTCTTGCCGGTGTATCATGCCTTTAAATTGTACAAATGTGCATACAGTGCAATCTCTCTCTCTCTCTCTCTCTCTCTCTCTCTCTCTCTCTCTCTNCTCTCTCTCTCTCTCTCTCTCTCTCTCTCTCTCTCTCTCTCTCTCACTCTCTCTCTCTCTCTCTCTCTCTCTCTCTCTCTCGCTCTCTCGCTCTCTTTCTCTCTCTCTCTCCCTTTCTTCCATTTTATTATACAATGAAAACCCCAAGATTCGGAAATTATTGGTGCTTGAACCGTGTCCCTATGTGGAAGCATTCGCATGTCAGTTATTTTTCCCATTGGGAACATACTTATTTGTTCTCCAGTTCATCAAAAATTAGAAATAAATCCCTCAAGAAGTCAATAAAATATGTTTTTCAACTCAAGCAAGCAGAATATAACAGTGCAATAGAAAAACACGCTGAATCTGATCCTTTGAAATCAGATGCACCCAAGAAAGCAAAGAAAAAAATATAGTTGAACCTCAATAACTCAAACGTCTTTAAGTCAAATACCTCCCTAAGTCAGTTTATTTTAAGGTTTCCGTCTGAATCCCACAAGAACATTACATTATTAAAAGCCTCCCTAAATCCCTAAATCAAAGGATTTTCCCCTAAAACCTCCATAAGTTGAACTTTCTGTGGCCTGTTGGCTATTATTTTCTTGACACAAGAAAGAAATAAGCAATAAAAACAGAAATTGATGCGTTTTGTAAGGAAGTGAAGGATGTGGACTTAATTTGGACAATTAACCCCTGCCTCTAAGTTTGGCATCCCTTCAACTCATATTCAAGAAGCAATTCAAGCCTCAGGATATCCCAATTTAAAATTTTGGACCATTCTTTTGTTCCCCAGAACAAAATGGCCTTGTTTTGCATCTCAAACTAGGATTACACCTCCCTAAGTTGAATATTTTTGCTGGTCCCTTGAAATTTGCTTAGAGGCTCAACTGTATTAGTCTTGCTATACTGTGCAGGGGTAATGCTTATCCAATAGAAGAAGCATAAAATTAACCTGTTTTGATAACACAATTTTTGAGTGAATTCATCAGTCAATTCATTTTTAGTGTTTGTGATTATATAAATAGCTCAATTTGTTCAAGAGATATCCGTATTTGAATAATAAAATATTTCAATTTTTCTATAGATATGTTGTAAAAGTATCTGTATGTTAAGAAACTGTCTGGATGTCCAGGCTGATTTTTTAAAGTTTCAAGTGTCCCAAAGTCAAATCGTTCATACACTCGGGCATCCGCATGTCAGGATCTCACTCAACCACTCCCCTTCTCCTAAAGGCGGCAAAGAATTTGCTACTGTACCTTTTCATGTGAGCCCATGTGACGCACTGTACCTGATTTCCTTGAGCATCAGGCGCCCCCAAAAGAAGACGCGCAGCTTGAATTTTGAACTGGTTATTTTGTTGAACCCCATTAATGGCATTAATCTTTACTCATTTGAAAAAAAAAATCCGCGCGTTAAACGTGATCAAATTACGCAGAAAAAGCTTTCAAATTTAAAATACAGTTCTAACATTTTTCGAAAACATTGAGAATAGAGTAGAGTAGAATTCAGTACAGCGCGTGGCCCCGACGCATGGACACCCTGACATATTTTGCAAAATTTATTTTTATTTTTATCTTTCATGACAAATTGAGCTACTTGTATTCCGAAATAATAAAAATAAATTGTATTATAATGGTACCCTAATTCATTGTGAAAAAAGAGGCTAATTTTGTGTGTGTGTGTGTGTTTTTTTTTTACTTTTTCCCGTCATCAGTGCGTAGTAAAAAAACGACTTGCCCTTGTTCTTCGTTTTTTGGAATACAGTACTTTTCATGCCAAAAGATCAGAACATGTTTTTCTTCTGCATAGTCATCTTCTGTATCTATACGTCGAGCAAACAATCTTTAAGAATTTGGGGGAATTGTTACCAAGTTTTGATAAACCGGAGAGCCAACGAAATAGGTTCCCAATAAATCCTAGGGAAAAACGAGATCTATTATGCGAAATTTCATCTATACTGTATAGGGACAAGATCCAAGAACCGTCCACATCTCGGGGCTCCGCAGTAATTTTTCACTAAAACGTTGTGAGACCAACAAAAGTGCTTTGTTGTTTTTCCTCACATTAAGTGATCGTTTGTACAGGATTTTGGCATCACTTTATTTCAAGTCGTCCTAGGGTACAAAACACATAGGTGAATTTGTGGTGATACTCGAATACGTCGAAAAAAGGCCGCACACAAAATTATAGAAATTAAAATATGGAGGAACCTGAAGGTCCAGAAAATGTTTATCGGAGAAATGAGTTCGGTATGGACTAATTTGTTTGGGGTTTATTATTTTTGGCGGTATAAACTTGCAACTAGTGAGGTGCCTTTAAAAGTTTTTTTTTATCTTTGTCCAATTTTTTGAGAAACAGGGGTATTTTACTTGAAATGAAAACTATCATGCAGTATTACTTTCTGCTTTCAACTGAATGAATTTCGTTCTCCTTGAAGTACTCCTCGTTCTTGTTGGAAAGGGAAAATGTGAAATGGAGCAATATTTAGCAATTGAATGCAAATTTTGCAGAACATGCTTGTATGCAAACGTAAGAATTATGTTCTCACTGATTGAAAAATATTTAATGACTAAAATCCATGCCTG
>CAJPEX010004653.1:0-20356 GCA_905338405.1 Notodromas monacha | reverse complement strand
TTTTTTTTTTTTTTTTTTTTTTTTTTTGGAAGGCACCCCCTGTGACCGCCGCTGACGCTTTGCGTGCAGATCACACATAGCAGCGGTGTTGACACGTACCTGAGTTCCTTTTCGCGCTGCTTCATCTCTTGGAGCTCCAGCTGGATTTTTTCTTCAGCGGTGGCGTACGTCCGGCGCATGATCTGCTTCGCGGCGCCGCTGATCTGCCGACGGGACGTTGGCGCCCCATCCTCTGCCTTCACTGCTGTGGCGATCGTCTGCATCGGCGACTCCTCGAATGCGAAAAATTAAAACGGATGGTTATGATAAACCACAGAACGAGAGCCTTTGAGAAAGGGCATACCGTATTTACTCGAATACCCCGCGACTTCAAGTAAGACACACATTTTAGATTTTTAGCAAAAATGTTGCGTAAAATCTTATCCTCGCATATAAGCGGCGCACCTTAGTTTTCGGTTATAAAAAATTCCGACCGTACTTGCACTGTGCTCGGTAAACATATAAATTCAAGTCCATTCAAAAATCAAATTCATTTGCGAATTTTTTCCATACAAATTGCAGTAAAGTACTGTATCATTTAAATAGAGAACTCTGAAAAAACTTTCGATAATTAAAAAGGTTTAAATGAAAAAAGCGTAACTCGAAATATTATAACCGACTAGGACGCGCGCCTAATTTTCTGTCCCAATTATTCGGAAAAAGGTGCGCGTGGTACTTGAATAAATGCGGTAATTGGTTCATGAGTTCTTTTATTCGTATCACGGCACAGGGCTTTCAAGCATTAGGGGAGCCTCGCTTCGGAATGCAAAAAAGGCCATAAACTGTGTCAAGCATGAAAGAAAACGTAGTTAACATACGAAGATAAAAGACGCTTCAACGGAGCCCATGAATCGGATTCGTTTCATTGTACAATACAGTACAGGTACCTAACGAAGAACTTCGTGGTTATTTCTCTCCGTTTCAAGTTGCCCTGGTTCAAAGCATACTTTATAATCGAAACCTTACTCAGAAATCTACTTGAAACTGATAGTCTATTCTGAGTTTCACCTGTAATCAAGTTATGTAAATACAGTAGAGTGATCGGCACTACTTCGTTTATTGATTCAGGTTTTAGGTTTTACTTCAACCATTCAGAATGAAGAATATCGAAAATTGCGGCTGCCGTTCAGGATCACCCCGAGTAAGAATACTTCTGCGATTCCATGATGCCTCAAAAGAACACAGTTTTACTATTATTTCCCAATTCATCTTCTTACAGCGCGAAACTTCATTACTTTTTGGGTAAAATGTCCGGTTTCGTGGTTTATTGCCTTGTTCATCTTCGTAAAAATACGATATTTTAACGTTTTCCGTCATGAAGATGGAAAGCTTCCGTACGTGAATAGAAAAAATGATCAATGAAAGCCTCCTAAAATGTATTCTTCAATACAGTCGGATCTTTTTCGTAATTTAATTCATCTTTTGACAAACGCGATACGTTATTTTAGATTTTCTTACAGTTTTCTTCGGGCTTGGTCGCTGCTGAGGCTTGGACGTTCGAATAGATGGATCCACGGACTTGTTGAACGTCGGCATTACGTTGGTCATTTTTCCTCTGGAAGCCAGGAATTTCTCCATTAGGCCCTTGGTGTTGTTCGAGCCAACGGAGTTCCCGACCAAGGAACCAGCCGGATTCATCAACTTGTGCAGTCCAGCGTACCCAGTCAGGCGCCTGTTCCCACGGTTCACGCCCGCACCTGCATTCGGGTTCGGTTTGAACATCGTCGGGGTTTTCACTTCCTTCTCGGCAGAAACGCTTCTCTGCAACGGCTCCTTCATCACCACGGGAAGTACCTGGTGATTTCAAAATCCATTCACTTGTGTTCTGCTTCCTTCGAAGAAAACTTCAATCTCAATTTTATTCCGTGTTCCGAATGCATGCGATCATAAAACGCCATCCTTTCGATTTCGACTCCCAGTAACTCATGGTGTGTCTTGAATCGGTGCCTCGTCGGCAACTTGCAGTAGCATGCAAAAATTCAAGTTTTGCGGGGTAAGACAAAAATTTCGCCCTATTCCAAAGGCAAAGGCTTCATCCAACGTCATTTACTTATCATTGAACATCTTCCCACCCCCAATCATGATACGAACTGAATGCAAAAAACTGAAAATGCATGGAAAAAATACGGGAAAGCATCCAACAAATTTTCTTTCGAAGAGAAATTCAAAAGTTTCCGGAACTGAAGATATTGTTTGCAAAGTCAGTTCAGGTAAATTTAGTTTTTTTCTTACAAATACAATGCCCTATTCTTTGTTGGAGTAATATCCATTTAAAATTCGTGATTTTTTTGGTCCACCCAGGGTATAGCATTTCCGAGGTACCTGTAATATTTCGCATGCGAT
The DNA here is from genome assembly GCA_905338405.1 of Notodromas monacha. Taxonomy (NCBI): domain Eukaryota; kingdom Metazoa; phylum Arthropoda; class Ostracoda; order Podocopida; family Cyprididae; genus Notodromas; species Notodromas monacha. The sequence continues at coordinate 17,974 of CAJPEX010004653.1, read as the reverse complement.
ATTCTATTCTTGACTAGAATAGAATGGCTAATTTATTCTCCAGAACAAAATTTTCTCTCCTAGGTGCAGGGAAATATCGGAACACCTAAAAATGGACTGCGTGTTATATTCGCGTGGATGTGATTCCAAAAAAGTGATTCTTAAATGTCCGTAAGAGTTGGAATTCGCGATTCACAGGATAATATAAGTTATGCTGCCTGAGGCACAAACCTTTGACCAAAATTTCGAAACATTCTGGTCAACATCTCAACGGGAGCTCGATCGGGATGCGAAAATGAGTTTCACGGACTGTTTTTTTTTTTAGCGAACAGGGACAAGCGCAAATGAAAAACTATTTGCTTACCTCTGGCTGAGGTTTTGCAATGTCGATGACCTTATTGTCCAAGTGGTGGATGAGCAATGATTTTTCTCGTTCTTCTTGTTCGGCTATCTCTTGTTGGATCCTTGTAGTGGCTAGCGTTTTCTGGCGGAATTGAAGGTTTAAATCAGAATTCCGCCAATATATCGAAGTTGGAAGGCATTTTTATTTTAGGAAATGTTCTCGTAACTGCGCCTTAAATCGAAGAAAAAAAATTAAATGTGTACAAGGAAGCGTCAAGCTTAGCATGAACAAATTATGCTTTCAGGTGCAAGGAAGTTAGCGTTTAATTTACTATAGTACATATTCGCGAGCCCGACATTACCGCATGAATAGACTCACGAATCTAGGAATTAGGTTCTGCTCGTATCTCAGGAATTCGTTGGGATAGACAGGAAACGAATAGTCGGTCAAATTAACATTAGCCAGCACGGCAATTAGACAGTGTAAATAATCGGCTTGCGGGGCAATAGCGTCCGCAAGGGCGTCGACCGGTGAAACCAAAATACTAGCCATTAGATGGTAGTTCGTCTCGTAATGAGACCATCAAAACCGCCTATTGAGGTGGTATTTGAATGCTTAAATGCTGACCCGACCTCAAAAGGTACTTTAAACGAGGAAAAATATAACGCATTGCTTAATTACTTTGCTTCAAGCGTCCACAAACCGCCCCGAGCGTTCGCGCACAGGGATGAACTGCTACGAATGATTCCTGGTTGCTAGTATGCGAGTATACGATCGAAAACGGATGATTTCTAAACCTGCAGTTTTCAGGATATCGCGAAAAATTTTACATCATCGCCATAGATTGAAAAACATATTTATCTGTATTTATTTTAAATACTTTCATTCGTCAGAAAAACCAAGGTTCAAGTACGGTTTGAGCAAGAAAAATTGTATTCTAGAACGCCATAAGACAAACTTCTCAGTTACTACCAGGCAACTGAAGAAAAGTTACTGAAAAAAATCAGGAAGAGAATCCGTCGCAGTGTTTCGTGGGGTCATTTGCCTTATACAATTTAACATTCGCTATACTTAATGAACTTAATTTAAGATCTTTAATACGATATCTAAGTTTAGCACATGAACGTGACCTTCCACTGTCCGATTGATCTTATTTTTTCACGTCAAATGATTTTTCTAAACCTATGCAATTTGGTATCATTCTCTTTGTTTTTCGAGAAGAAAATTAATCTTTAAAATTCAAAGAGTTCCAAAAATCCATTCGGCGCCAACATTTATGGAAAGCTGCCGTCCGTTTCGAGAGATCCCAAAATGCTTAGGCTGGGTGGTCAGGGATTTTCTGGGTGGCGCCCCAACGGTACTGTAAAGAGGATTCAAGGGCTGGCTGGTCGGGTTCTAAAATACTTGGGTCGAATAGCGTTTACAAAGTCCATAAATGGACAAGAAATAAAACCATGCGAAAGACTGCACGAAAACGAAGAAACGCCAAGCCTGATGTTTTGAAGAACGGCATGATGACTTTGGTATGCGAATAACATTCTGAAGACTACTTAGGCTACATTGTTTTTGCGTTATGAAAAATGATTTTCCGCAATCATCATTCTAGGTGGAAATCCATTGAAAACAATCGAATGCCTAATAGAGGCGGATTCTTGTTGAACATTCTGGAAAATATCAGACGCGTACACACGAACAATTACTGTATCAGCAAATTGACTGCGCCTTTCAACAAAGAATTCGCAGCCTAAATTGAATACTTTATACATTCGAAAAAATTTCGCCAGTTCCAGGGAGTTACGCAGTTGTTCGTCCGTGAGAATTTTCCGACTCAACATCCCTACTATGAACTAACTGCAAACACTGAACATCTCGGGGTGTGGAGGAGAAAAATTCCCGACGCTCGCACGGAAAGAACCGATATCATCATTCATAATTTCTGCCAACAAAAGCTTATTCGAGTTCCACGACTCTCCTTGGCAGCATGAAACGCTTTTCGCGAGAAAGTGACAATTAAATTTTACGGCGTTTCACGATAGTTCTCATCCGGTGTAAATCCCATGGAGACATTACCACAATTACCTTAGAGTTAGGCGAATTGAACGGCACTTTCTCATCATTAGAAGACTTCTTCGAAAATTTGCCCATTTCGTCGCTAGGTTGAAAGGAAACATTTCTAACATTGTTACATTTTCTTGCGACAGAAGAGCGGACGATTCCTGGATGAAATTCTCATCGCAAACTTGCTAATGCCATGAAAGGATCCATGAAATTGAATTTATCATTTTCTCCGTAACAGTGATCGACGGGAATTGGATCCTGCACAAATTGATCAGTATTTGTAAAGTCGACACTATACCCAGCACATGAAACTATCGTATATCCTATATCATAAGGAGCATTCCAACATAGTGATCGTATCGAGACTTTGATAATGGCAAAATGACAATTCGTTACCAAATGAAATTTTAATTTCGTTTCTTCGAACGTCGAAGTGAAAGCGGCGAGGTTTCCCGAACCCCGAGTTTTATATCTGCAAAGTAACATAATGCAAATTTTATTCCGGAAAATTTTATCCCCAAACAGTTTTTCTTAGTAGTGAAAGAGACGCGTTGAAAAAGCGAAAATGTGTTTTTTTTTATCACGCTGGAATACGCCATTTCATGGAAAGGTTGGAACAGAATGCAAAGGTTCAGAATAAGCTTCCGGTGGAATTGAACTTCACGTGGAATTAAGTTTGCTAATTCCGGTACTGCTATACAGCATTTAAACACAAATTATGCGACGATTGCGATGCATTCATATTGTAAAGCATCCCCGTTGGTTTTGGACACTACGACAGTTCAGTTTTGATTAAACGGACCCACATTTTGATTGAATGAGTAGGAGACAAAGCGGTCTGTTTACGTCATTCTGCAATTTTCAATCTAATGGCTTCATTCGCCTTTTTATTAACTACTGTAATTGTCTGGACTAACTAATTGAGAATTTCAGAAATTCAGATTACATTTGGTAACGTCATTCCTCGAATTTTGTCATGCGGTGAATATTTTTCAATGCAGTATTCGATTTTTTCGGGATTTCGGTTTATATCGGTGGTTTACCGACCATTTACCCGGATAATCAGACTCTCGCTATGAATAATTTATGCGATTGAAATTCTTCGGAAGAAAAGAATGGCTGCTGAAAACGCTTGTGGTGAGAAAATCGAAACCTATCGTAACATGTTATTTCATGCATGCTGGCTTGAAAAATACAGTGAAATAATGCAGGATATGGTAGCCTAGCATTTACTCAAAAATGAGACGTACTTCACCAACGAAATGTTGCTTTAAAAATTAGGGAATTCCTCCTCTTCGAATGCGTCCAACATCAATCATTTGCAATCTGCAGATAGAGGGCCTCAACTAGCTTTAAAAAAATCATAATCAAGTTAGAGATTCAATTCAACGAATCCCTACTACTGTTCTCAATTACACGAAAAAAAGTTAGATTTTTATTTCTAAATGAAGAGTTTGAGGACCGGGCGGGTGAGGAAAGCATGAGTAAAATGAACACAAGCATCTGAAGAAATCAATTGCCATGAAGGACTTCTTACATTTTTGCGGGCGGAATTGTTCTCATTCCCGAGTCTAAAAAAATAAAGAGAGTTCCAGTAGACCGCGTCGAATATCAGAGAAAATTGCGTTGAGCAATGAAACAATTACTGTAATATACATTAGTGCCGTTCCGTGAAACGGTTTTCGCCCATCGATAAACGGATTACGCAATCGGTTCTGCGAAAAAAGGCTTGCGGAATAAACTATACTGGAGTATTTTGACGAAGCACCATCGCGTCATGGTGTTATAATAAATAGGTAGTCATCTTACTGCGGCTTGAAGGACATACTGTACCCAACTTCCCGGGCGCGGGTCATGCAAGGTTCACAACGCGTAACGAAGTCCCACGTTTAGGGAAATTCCCCATTCAGAGCTAATTTGCAGGCGGTGTAGTGGTTAGGTTCGGCGCAGAGATTCACTCCCTTTTGCGGTTCACTTTCCCTTCGAAAATGGCTCAACGTTTACTTCCCAATTTCGCAATTTAAAGGGCAATTGAGCTAGCATCCATATGCCACAATGATCATTGGAAAGAGGCGCGTTTTTTTTTCTTCAAATCAAAATTTCGGACCTGCATGCAAAACCGAATGCGTTGCACGGGCATTTAGGTCGAACTGAGGAAGCGGAAGGTTTTTGTTTTTGTTTTGGCAAAGCCGCTGCTATCCGAGCGTTTCAAAGTTCCTGCTTTGCACCTACGCTGACCACAGCCAGCTTTCGAACCCATCCGGGATCGAGGACAATATGCAGATTCACTCACCACTTCAGTTTTTCCGGATAAATCCCACGAAAGCACGGGAGACACCTTCTCCTGTTCAATTTGCTTGGTCTGCGGGTCGCCGATTACCGGCGATGCTTCTTGCTTCGGAGCGTTCTGAAACGACGCCTGAAACGAGCGGATTCGGCGCAGTTCTTCCTCACGTTCTCGAGCCAATCGAATCTCTCTTTCCATTGGAGTCTCTTTCAGAGGCCTGTAGGAAAAAAAGGAATGACTTTTCAACGTCTCACAGAAAATAAAAAAACGGCGAAATGGAACAAATCGTCGAGAAAAGGACTCCGACATTTACAGCTTTTCTAGCGGGGTCCACGAAAAGCACCGCGTGCAAGGAGTTAAATTTTCGCTTCAGTGCGTGCGCTGCTCTAACAATCGCAGAGTTCGGTTTTTCGCATTTGAAAATTATAAATCACGTTAACGAGGAATTCTTTTTTTTACGTCATTCCGTTCCAAGTGGGAATTCCTTTGGGCGTCAGCAATTCGATAATACTGTAGCACGGAACTGAGCAGCTTTCAAAGAAATGCTAGCGCGTGCCACCGCGAAATTTTTTAGATGACCCCATTCAAGATATCAACCAAACAAGGTTTCGACAAGTCATTCGGTAGGAATTTGATTGTTCAAGAAAAGCCATCCAATGACCAGAGTAATATACAGTATACAGTACGGTGCCTTTGTATTTCTGACATTACTTCAGAACATGGCGACTTCTTTCAAAAGCAGAAGTATCATGAATGCTGATTTATTTCCAATGTTGCCGTAGAGTATTTTGAATGTTGGCGTACAATATTTCGATTATTAACGTAGAGTATTTTAAATGTTGACGTACAGTNGAAGTATCATGAATGCTGATTTATTTCCAATGTTGCCGTAGAGTATTTTGAATGTTGGCGTACAATATTTCGATTATTAACGTAGAGTATTTTAAATGTTGACGTACAGTTTTTTGAATTTTGACGCATGGAATTTTGAATGTTGAAGTATTTTTGCAGGTCGAAATATCCAATTTCAGACGCCGAACTGTCGTGTACTTTGAGGCAAAAACCCTCGATGCCCAAACGACCTCATGCTCAAATATATTCATGATGCAATTTACCCGTGATCGATTATCGGGTGAAGTGTCACGTTCTCACTTGCTGTCAAAACTGTTCATTCGGTAGATTGCTTTAGAACGCTTGTTGGGAAATACTTTCACACACTCGACTGTGTCCTTGACTCAAAAGTTTCCGTGTGAATTAAACATTGGAAAGGTATCCGTACTGATACCCTGAAAAGTATTACTCTAAAGATGAAATCCCCAAAGAAATTCAGGACTTTTTGAGCACTGAAAAATATTGTATTTGTAGGTGTCGAAGTCGCGCTTTTTATTTTTTATTTTTGCAAAAAAATCTTTTGAAAATGGAGATATTTGAGCAAAGGCGGCAAAGTCGTCTCACCTATATGCAGCGCACACTCAAAATAATCTCAAGTCTGCAAGAAAATTAAAAACTACCTCATACAGCTCTGCCTCATTTCGGATTAAGCAATTCCTTGACGGGTTTCAATCATTGGTACCCAAAAACTTTTTTTTCTAAATTTTCTTGACTTTCAATGAGGAAATTGAAGTATTCTGTATATGCGTATCAGTTGCATTTTCAAAAGCATTCCTCTGTATTTTTGCGAACTGCGTACCTTTTTTTAAAAATCATTATAATAAATTCCCTAAATGCTCTTCGGCGTACAGGAGCGGGAATAAGCTAGGTCAGTGTTACCCAGCCCGTGGTCCGCGGACCGTCGCCGGTCCGCAGAAGTTTTTTGCCAGTCCGCGGAACATTTTCAGCATAATACACGTATCAAAAGTGGGAGGAATTTCTATTATCTTTACCTAAACTTTTGGAAGGACAAGGGCAGTTGAAATTATCTGAGGAAAAAAATGTTCTTTCCTCTCAACACCTCAGACGAATTTTCACCTGCTGGAATAAATACAGGTAATTTCAAGTTTTTTTCATTCTGAGGAACCTTTCTTCAAGCCCACCTTTCTAATTTTTGATGACATTCAGCTATATAGTTGCTTCATTGGTGCTTAACTCAATTTTTGCAAAAATCGGAAACTTTTTTATATACCTGCCATAAAGTCTTTGAAGCATATATTTTGTGAGTCCTCAAAATTTTATGAAACTTTGCCGGTCCGCATAAATGTTTTTGGGAATTTTCCGGTTTGTGAAAATTTTTAAAGAAATTTTGTCGGTCCGCGGGTCTAAAAAGGTTGTGAACACTGCGCTAGGTTGTTTCTAATAAACACGTGAACACTTGAACGGACTCAAATTCGGGAAAGTTGTCGATGCACTTCCCCGGTTCCAACGAATTGTCTTTGTTGAACCACATTTCAAACCACCGATGCAAAAAAAAATTGCAACATCGTTAAAAAAGTAAACTTGAAATTTTTCGTTTTGTTTTGCAACGTCTTCGATTCACAGCTAAATAGGGGGGATTCCGACAATGAATCCGGGCGCTTGAACCGATTCATGTCGTAGTCTGTTTGCGCCGAGCTCCACAAAGATCTATTGTGACCCAGCATGTAACCTTATTGTCGCCACTGCATGAAGCGGGCAATGAGCCGCGTTTCGGTCCCATTCGATTTTAAGCCTCGTCGATCGAACTGCTCTTCTTAGTTGGGACTTGGGAGCAATTAGCCTAGACGTCTCTCCGCAGGGATTTTCGCGTTCGTGACCGGGCCGAATCACCCGTTAACAACGCTTCTTCGGATGAATAAGACAAATAGACGGAACCAGTGAGGTTTGTCCTTTAACCTCAGTCAACGAGAGCAGAGCAAATGCTGCGAGGCCACATGTAAGAGCGGCTCATAAGGTTGAAAACATGAAGAAAAAAAATGCGCAATCAACTTTCGTGGCTGTTTTATAAAACCTCACTCTTATACTTCTGGGTGAGGATGAGAACAAATGAAATCTGGAACATTCGGGAACCTGAGATTCATTAAAAATTGTTGAAATGCATAACCGAAATACCTCGTATGTGCACCCTAGCGAGGTTGACACGAAAGTCCTGAACTACTCGCGGAATTTCGAAAAATTATTATGCATTCTGACGTTTCCACGAAAACGGACGGATTGAGCACAGTATATACAGAAGAAAAGTCGATCAGATTGACCGAAAAACAGCAATACACTCTGATTTGCAGTACAGTATTCCAGTGGCCCATTACTCTATTTCATCTTGAACATTTCCACTCGCTTCTAGAAAATTAGAACAAAGAAGAATCTTATAATCAGCACGAAAAGAAAAACTTGAACTAATCAAATGGTTAAAAACCTAAACTTCGCGGAGCTCTCCGTGCTATCAATATATTTCCCAAACGAAAACAATACGAAATTAGTAAATGAATTTCAATTTAGAAAATCCACACCTATGAAAAGTAGCGAAAGGCAACGTACTACGTCCTTAAGCCAAAATGAAGGCATGCAAATTGGTAAGCTAGAATTTGCCAAGACCTCAAGTATAATTTGAAGACACGCAGCAAATTTTAGAAACTCCACCAGAGATGAATATGATTGGTAAAAAGACTTTCCCGAATGAATTCGGTTGGAAAAACCAGCACAAAACGATTTTGCGAGGAAATTTCACTTGATATTGTACATCAGGTTGACATTTTCAAGGACTAATTAAATATTGTAACACGACAATATCGCCAAGTTTTCAACAAATCGAAATCCAAGCACTGAGAAATTTTCTCACGCCATAGTGCGATTGATCCAACAAGTGTGTCCACACAACCGGCTCTGGAAATTTGTCAAATTCTCGGATACTTTTCAATTCTCATTTGCGCACAAAACACAGGCTGTGGTGAAATGGTTGAAACGATTTGACTCGGAAAGTTGATGATAGAATTGTAGCATTCAATGCGGCATGCATGAGCAGAAAAGAATTATCGCCGAGGCGGAACCATTCGGTTCCTCTTTGAATATGAAAGATCCAGGAACTCCCACGCTACGAATGTGTGGTAAGAGGAATGAAGAGCTCCATAACATTTAGATGTTAGATACAGCGAACAGCATTTGCAGTACAGCATTCCAGTGGTCCATTACTCTAGTAGTCTAGTTCATCTTGAACATTTCCACTCGCTTCAAGAAAATTTGAATTGTAGCATTCAAGCCAACGTAAAGCCCGAGTATTTTGTTCTTTTCAAGTAAAAACGAAGGAGAACAAGCAGCTAAACCTAATACACTTTTGGGTGTGCAGATCTCTTTTCATCTAAAAATCTGGAAATTTCCAAAGCGGATAAAATAATCCGGTTTTGATTGCGATGTTGGAAAAGCATATAAGTTCATACAGAGCAAATCAAATGTCACGAGCGTTTACTGTGTCGTATGTTATCATAATGGTAGCCTCGAGTGAAGCTGTGCATAATTCCGGTGACTACGGGGGACAGCATTTAAAAATACCGCTAAAATGCGTGCAATTTTTCAATATCAGGCATTAAATAATTTTGATGTACAGTGCGTCTGAAAGTTCTGTTTTGATTAAAAATAGATTAAATGTACTGCATGATGCGGAGAAACTCCAGTAAATTTTACCAGCGAATTTACGAAGCTGTTTCATGCAAATTTTTCCCAAGTTCAGTACTTCAAGCTGAGATAATCTTCTTTAAATGGCTGCATCAATCAGACGAAAACGGCCCAAGTTGAGCATTTTCAATCATTCTCGGTGGGGAATTCCAACTAAATTAGGCACTCCGTTCCCCGTCGCTTCGGGGACTGCGGCGAAGAAAATAATATTGGAAACAACTGCCGCAGAAACTCTAAAACAGGAACGTGGGATCAGATTTGATGAGATAATGACCAACGAGCCCTCGTCAAGACTTCTCGAGACACATGCGAGACACTCCAAGTGGAGAAATCGGGGACATGGGGGTAGGTAAATGCTACGTTTCGCACTCCGGTGGTGATCTGGTGAATCACCAGCCGTACCCACGATCTTCTCTGATTTCGCGAGGCTGGCACACGAATTTACGACAGGGATAGGTTCTAGGTAAAAAAAAAAAATCTTCTGTCATTGAGATGCCACACACGCGAGCACCGAACATATCCCAATTCTCCTTATAGCGGAAATGAAAAGAAAATAATCGTTCTAGTAAAATAAATAATGAATACAATTCATTTCAAGTGCAGCAGTGCGACGAAGTCTATCAAAATCGAAAAAAGTGGACATTCCTTCAGGATTCAAAAAATCCATCAATTAACTCACACACGCAAAGAAAGTCAGACGGCCTCTCTTGAAAATTTTAAATTCAAACATTTTTCTTGTAAATTCGAATGTACAAGAGAAGCATTTAATGCTATCAGAAACTACAGAAGTTTATGTTTATCATGCATCATTAATAGCCCTTTACCCCCTAGAATCCGTGAATGCAATTCATTTCGAGTTTTTCTGTTTCGAATTTAGAATTTTAAGGATATGCTTCATACAGTAGTATGACGTCACACAGCAAATGGATTCACATTCTGAAGAAAAGCCAGCATAATAAATAACTCGGTCTCGTAAGCAGATAGTGGCCACAGGGAAACTTTGCAAATGAAGTTAAATTGTGCTTAAAAGTACTGCATTGCATGCTTGAACATGCGTAAGGAGGCCAAATGACACTTACTGTATAGAAATGACAGAGATTCATCTTACGGCATTAAAACCACTAGAAAGACCTCTAGAAATTGGTTAGATAAAAATGGAACCCCGGTTCCCGAAATTGCTCTACGTGAAGGACGCCACCCACAAATTACTCAGGTGACACAAGCCTAAACACCCAGAAAAAGAAAAACGACATCCAATAAAATTTGGAGAAACAAACTATCCTTGACTAGCCGGAGAAACAAACTAACCAACTGCAACTACAGAAACTAGCCGAAGAACCAAATTAGTGTCTGTTACGGTAACAGACACAATTGGCAATTGTCTCTCTGACTGACAATTTATGCGGAACAATTTTATGTGGTGTCTGAGATAAAAAAAAAAAATTAGCAGCACACGCACCGCACTTTAGAAATTTGAGTAATTCATACTATTTAAAGGTCACACCTTTTTCTCTCGAGTGATGCCTCTAATCGAGATTGCCGAAAAATCGCAGGAAAAGAGCAACAAAAAATTTCCTCTACCCTCGCCAATTTTACATCAATAAAATGTAACCATATTACCGCGCGTTATTCCTATCCGACAAAAATGCACTGATAAAATCTCGTTACTACGAAGCCATTGGGACCAGAAGAATAGCTTCGTTCTGACAAAATTCCGTTATGCAGTAACTCACTGAACATGGTGGCTACCGCTGGACAGAGACATGAAAAACGACTTCGTTTTTAGCGATTGCTCCTATAACGAAATTATACTGTCTTGATCTATAATTGTTCGTAAATTTCGGAACCTTGGGAGACCTTAACTCGTGAAATCCCCAGCTTTTGCTCATGAATTCCGAATTTTTTGCGGCTCCAGCAGTTTTTCTTTTCATGCAATGCCCAGTCAAAACTAGGATGCGATCTGAACTCGCACGCGGGCAGCAATCGGAAGAATACGGTAGATTCCGGGTATTTCCCGACACACGGACAAACCAAATGAATAAAATAATAAAGGACCCAATGGGGTTCCGAAAGGGCCTCACTTGTAAGAAGATTCCTCTTCGTCGTCCGGGTCCGCCAGAGGCTTGACAGTGACGCGTCGCTTGGAGTAGAAGTCGGCGTAGGAAGCGGACAAAGCCATGCCGGACGAGGGATGAGCCACTCCGTTGGACGGAGTGGAGCTGTGGCCCGAACTCACTGAGTCCATCGACTGGGTTCTCTGATGAAGAAACCCGAGTCCACCCGACGGAATCTCAGGGCTCGTCAATCTGCCGATACAAAGAACGCCGTCGTCATCAAACACCGACAACCAGCCCGACCCGAAAGAAACGAAAAAAAGAAGAATTGGCACACAATATGAATATTGTACAGAGTCAGTCTCTCGTTTCCGGTAATGGCACACATCAGATCTGTTATTTGATGTGAGGAGCAACATTCGCCTTCCTCGGATTCACCTGACCCTCAGTCAACAATTAAGGCTGCAGGAAGAAGCACGCGGCTGATGAAGCATTAAACAGAGTACTGCACAGTATCCCGTAGAAGGCATAGATGGAGACAAAAAGGGGAACAGTAATGAAGATCCGGGTCCTGTTCATTTCACCATTCAATGATACAGATGTGGTAGCTTTTCTTAGGACTCTTACAGATCCTGTGTTTGAAAGGATTCTGAGAAGTGATCCACGTTCAGGTGAAGGTAACATCGTCGTGTGGCATTCACACAAGCTTATTAAAAAATTTTACTTTCATTTTCATTCGCTCCAAATACTCTTTGAAAAATTCGTTGGATGAAACATTTTCATAGGAATACAATAGAATGGAATGCTTCTCGGCGGAAATGATCAATTCTCAAATGTATGAGTCCATTATGATAGTTTTAAGCACAGAAGTTCTTTTTTTTTTATAGAAAACTCTTGCGATTCAAAGAAGTTTTAGAAGTGGTTTTTATAAAACACACATCCGTTATACAGCATCTTCAAATGAATTTCCGGAGGATAATTCCTTTCGCATAATCCATTATGATTTTTAATGGAAATGCTTTGGCGACGTGAAAAAAAAATCTCGAAAAATGTTTTCCCGCTATGTTTGTGGTGAAAAATTATTCGCCTCTCTTGTTCATCGAATAGGTTGGGTACGAGAAAAATATGATCTTAGGAAAATTAAATCATCACGTAACGCGATATGTGATACAGTACTGTAATTGTGGAATACAGCACAAGAAATTCCGTCTTTCATCCGTTTTGATGCAGCGTTCAGTTTACTACGAAATCGGATTCGATTTAGCATTAGGAATAGATAATATAATAATCACATGGATATAAAACCCAGGGTCTCTACATTTGGAGAATCATGGTTAAACGGCCCGAAGAGATGAAAAATTTATCTTCGGATGTTGGAAAAGTGGGACCCCAAGATGCGGACGTAATTCGTGCATGTTAAAATGTCCGTATGGTGAGTCACATTTTTCATTAAACTTACATCATAGAATTTTTCATCCTTGTTATGCTGAAGAAATATTCTGAAGAATTCCATGAAAAAAAAACAAATGTGTCTGCCAATGACAAATGATTTCACTCTTTATCTTTCAACTCAAATAATAACATTTGGGAACATTAGCCAAATGGATGTAAAAATGACGACAGCAATGCCAATTAAGTATTCTCAAATAGGCCTTGTACCTCTATGGGTTGGAAATATCTGTTTCTTGTCATTCCTCCCGATAAATGTCACTTTTTTCTGAAACTTGGCTATTTTAGCATGCACTGTCCACATCTCGAGTCAGCGTCCGAATTTCGGGCCTTCTTTCTTAAAAAATAAGCGCCCGTATGTGGTATCGTCCGCACGTCGAGATGTCCGCATGCTGTGGGGGTCTCACTGCACACATGATTTTACCCATTTGTCCCAATGAACACAGCAGTATGAGGCATTAAAGAAGCACGGAATCGTGTGACTCGTCCGAACGGAATCAGAAATGTTGATGACAGGAGCGAAATGAGATGATGGGGCAACGCGAGAGAGCCAAGCCGTTGGTCCGACGTCGCAACACGGCCCGACGCCGTCGGTGGACTGATACCGGCGACCCGGCTCCGCAAGNGAGACAAAAAGGGGAACAGTAATGAAGATCCGGGTCCTGTTCATTTCACCATTCAATGATACAGATGTGGTAGCTTTTCTTAGGACTCTTACAGATCCTGTGTTTGAAAGGATTCTGAGAAGTGATCCACGTTCAGGTGAAGGTAACATCGTCGTGTGGCATTCACACAAGCTTATTAAAAAATTTTACTTTCATTTTCATTCGCTCCAAATACTCTTTGAAAAATTCGTTGGATGAAACATTTTCATAGGAATACAATAGAATGGAATGCTTCTCGGCGGAAATGATCAATTCTCAAATGTATGAGTCCATTATGATAGTTTTAAGCACAGAAGTTCTTTTTTTTTTATAGAAAACTCTTGCGATTCAAAGAAGTTTTAGAAGTGGTTTTTATAAAACACACATCCGTTATACAGCATCTTCAAATGAATTTCCGGAGGATAATTCCTTTCGCATAATCCATTATGATTTTTAATGGAAATGCTTTGGCGACGTGAAAAAAAAATCTCGAAAAATGTTTTCCCGCTATGTTTGTGGTGAAAAATTATTCGCCTCTCTTGTTCATCGAATAGGTTGGGTACGAGAAAAATATGATCTTAGGAAAATTAAATCATCACGTAACGCGATATGTGATACAGTACTGTAATTGTGGAATACAGCACAAGAAATTCCGTCTTTCATCCGTTTTGATGCAGCGTTCAGTTTACTACGAAATCGGATTCGATTTAGCATTAGGAATAGATAATATAATAATCACATGGATATAAAACCCAGGGTCTCTACATTTGGAGAATCATGGTTAAACGGCCCGAAGAGATGAAAAATTTATCTTTGGATGTTGGAAAAGTGGGACCCCAAGATGCGGACGTAATTCGTGCATGTTAAAATGTCCGTATGGTGAGTCACATTTTTCATTAAACTTACATCATAGAATTTTTCATCCTTGTTATGCTGAAGAAATATTCTGCAGAATTCCATGAAAAAAAAACAAATGTGTCTGCCAATGACAAATGATTCACTCTATATCTTTCAACTCAAATAATAACATTTGGGAACATTAGCCAAATGGATGTAAAAATGACGACAGCAATGCCAATTAAGTATTCTCAAATAGGCCTTGTACCTCTATGGGTTGGAAATATCTTTTTCTTGTCATTCCTCCCGATAAATGTCACTTTTTTTCTGAAACTTGGCTATTTTAGCATGCACTGTCCACATCTCGAGTCAGTGTCAGAATTGCGGGCCTTCTTCCTTAAAAAATAAGCGCCCGTAAGTGGAATCGTCCGCACGTCGAGATGTCCGCGTGCTGTGGGGGTCTCACTGCACACACGATTTTACCCATTTGTCCCAATGAACACAGCAGTATGCGGCATTAAAGAAGCACGGAATCGTGTGACTCGTCCGAACGGAATCAGAAATGTTGATGACAGGAGCGAAATGAGATGATGGGGCAACGCGAGAGAGCCAAGCCGTTGGTCCGACGTCGCAACACGGCCCGACGCCGTCGGTGGACTGATACCGGCGACCCGGCTCCGCAAGACAGGCGCAGCCCGTTGCTCTCGTTTATGCGGCGCCCGAACGCCGACTTCCGCCGCCCGGAACCGCTCGGCGAATTCATGGACATGGTACCTGCTGCCACGCGGCATAAAAACCCAAATAATCAGACGCACGCCTCGACCCGCCGAAGGTCGGCGAGACCTTATTCCTAACCCGTGTAATGGCGTGTAACCTTTTGCGCCGTCAGGCTCGCGATATTTCCTTCTTCTTTTTTTTTTCCTCGCACATTTTACGCGTCGCGGAACGGAAATGCTGATCATGGCTCGGTCACATCGGGTTCGACTGAATGTAAGGAATCACTATAGGAATTACGGGAATACTGATGTACAATACTGTGTTGAAAAGCTAGATCATCGTGCAGTTGTTTTTTTTTTTTTTGGTGAGAAAGAAAGAATAGTTTGTCACGAAAGTTGGTTGCGGTTTCATTTGCTGTGAGACATGGAGTTTTCCAACATATTCCAGATGATTGAAACATCTTCGCGCTTCTGATACTGCACTTAAAAAAAAAACGGTAGATTCTCTCTCTGCAACGATTTTCTCTGTATAACGAATTGTTTTGGTCCCATAATGATCTTCACCCACTCTATAGAGGCTCTCTACAACGAATTGTCTTTTGGTCCCCTCAATTGTTTTACAGCGAGCCCCCGTATGGAAAACCTGTGCCAGATAAGGTAGGGATCGGTTGAAGAATCTCCAAAAGCTACTTTTATTTCTTATACTGCGCAGAGGTTATGTATGTGAACATTTTTCTGCCCAATTCTGTTCTTACGGAAGAGTGAATACAGAAAACGCTAGTATAAAAACAAGATGTTTCACTGAGAGTCAGTAGCGGATTTATTAAAAAAAAAGTGTTACAGGATGAATTCGCAACAGGAAATATGTCCTGCTTAATCCCGGATCTTTCTGAGACTGCCTAAAAATCACCAGGCCTTTTTAAAATTTGGTTTTTAAATATTGATCTAGTTGCACAAGGATACTTACGGTATTTACCTTTCAAGCCTGGAATGACGAAATTTCGGAGATTTCAAAATATTAGCTTGTCGTTTTCATCACACAACGATAAAAACTAGTTCGGACTATTAAAAACGCTTGGAGAGTACTCATATAATGTAGGGATGAGTGCACATCGTGATTCGCTTGAATATCAGAAGCTCGTTCCAGCAGTTTGGCACTGATATCAAATAGTGTGTACAGGTATTCTTTGGAGGTATTCTTCGATTGCATCTTGTACATTTCTGTCGCAAGGTAAACTATTTTTTAAAATCCACTCGAAGTAAAATATTCACATAAAAATAAAAATAGAAAGGGAATTACAGAATTACCGTTGGAAAGCACATCGGATATTTCTTGAACGGGGCTAAAGTATTAGTGTTTGGTGGGAAGTCAAAAGTTGAGATAAATGTAAAATGAAAGCTGAAGTGAAAGCATTTAGCTGCGGTCTGGAGGATTAGGAGAAGACAATCTCCTAAATTGCAACAATCGTTCATTTTTAAATTTAGATAAATTAAACAATAGGAAACGGAGATACCTACTTTTTATTAGGTCTCGTATTCACAGCTGCGTCTCAAAATTATGCTGGTGACTGGGTCTCATTACATAAACAACAACAAAAACAAAAACAGGGCTTCTCAAAAATGAAAGAACTGTATCGAATATTTTCCTTCAAAAGTTCCCGAGCAACAAAAGCGTCGCAAAATGCTCAAAATTTCTGTCTTCGATCAGCGATTTTCCCCGGAGCTATTAGATATTGGATGTCATGAAAGGGAGCATATACTCGCATATGTATCTCACGATTATAGATGGTTTCATTTTAGGAAGATATTTATCTAAATTTTCCTTTATTGTTTACTATGCATGCCTTAATGAGACAGCAACATATCGATACCTGAAATTTACTGTACATGGGATATCGCCACTGGCTTACGAATGTCATTCAATTTTCAAATATGAGGAGACCACGGGCAGCTGCGTGTATGAGCTTGATGCCACCTGCCTGTAATTTTTTTTCGAGGAAAATTATTGAGCTGATGGGAATCATGGGTAAGATCTGATTCCCGGATAGTCCAGTCTTCATCACAGAAAAAAAAAACACTGGTGTTATTCCTGGCATTCATGGTAACAGGATCGTCAGGGAAAGGCTGAGTGAATCTTATCTTTTCGAAGGGCATGCTACTAGAATGTTCCTTTTCAACCGTAAAAAAAAATCTTATTCACAAAAATCAACTGGCAACTGCCTTTTGTGAAAGCTTTTGTTGTTGTTGATCTGGTTCGTAATTCAGCGCTGACTTGACGCCAGATGAAATTTCTCGCTGCAACTGTAGTCATAAAAATGTTTACCCATGAACTTTGACTCTTTTAAACTGCGAATCCAATTTTCCATTTGTATTCATGATTCCTACTCGATTTAACACCGCACGCTTGCGAAGTACTGTACAGGAAAACAAAACAAAACAAAAAACGCGAGAATGAAATCTAAATGATTCCTATCGCATCCAAAATCCAACATATCATTATGTGTATGCTCAATATACTCGAGTCATATTGGTTGTGATTCGTGAATCGGAGTGTGAACAAGTACAGAATTTGCGAACTCATCTTCCAGGCGAAATATCTAAGAGATCATCTACAGTACTTTTAGCGGGCTACACAGACCTTTCGCGCCTACAAGATGAAATCTCACGAGATTTTCCGTTTTGATGGAAAACATACAGTATCTGAATTCCTGGGGTTATCGGGATTTTACGCACAACAAGCATGTCATGATAATCGCTCGAGTTTCAGAGCGACGACTGCCTCGTATCAGCTGTGAGGTACTTCGAATATTGTCAAAAGGTCATAACGTCATAACAAGGCTCTTGTGCTCAAAAAACATTCCTTCAGCACGAACAGCCGTTTCACTGCAGGGATTTCCCCTGGTAGGACTACAATATCGGAAAATCCCGAAATAGTTATTAAAGAGACTACTTTGAAGATCAGAGTATCAATTACTGGAACGAAGAGCACATATCGATTTACCGTAGGTCGAAGTTCCTGATTTTAC
>CAJPEX010004652.1:0-20361 GCA_905338405.1 Notodromas monacha | reverse complement strand
TCGTGTGCCTGGTGAAGCGCGGAATTTAATGACTTATTCTGGCTCCTGGGGTTTGTGGGATTGTGACATTTTGTGGCGTGGGGTTCTTCGGAGGGTTCCAGTCACCGTGTCAAGGAATTCAAAGACTGAAGTTCCAGGACAAAGAGAAGTCTTGGGAAACGCAAATCAAATTAACGAAAAAAAATGAAATGCAAAAATCATCCATTATAGCTGGCATGTCCCTGATTACAATAAGGGACTGAAGTTGAAGTTGAATATATTTTGCAAGACTTTCATTGAAGAACAAGTGAGATCTCCAATAGATCGACAAGAACAAAAGGATAAGCACTCAACCGATTGCAATTTTCGAGGTCTCAGCATGCACACAACTGTTTGCTTTGAGATTCAAAAACCAAGTGAAAATTTTTTCACTTCTGATTTAAAAAAAAATATTCTCGAATTTTTTTATGACTCATTTTTTTCCCCATAGATTGTTCTGAACATCTTTTTTGATTGGCCATGCAGCACCTAACAGTCCGTAATTGTTACGCCTTGATTTGATTTTTCCGAGTGTGTGCTTTTTCTTGAGAGGTCTTATGTCCGATCCAGAAAGTTTTTTTTTTTTACTTCGGCGGTTTTTTGCGATTGTTTGACTAATAAATTGTTTCACTCATTTTTTCTGGACACACTGTTTTAGACACTGAATTGTAGCGTGCTTTGTAGTTCCAGTACTACTTATACTTGATAGATATGCGTTGTTTTTTTTTAATGTCCTACTTTTCTTTTGAACGCTGCTCTTGTGGGCCAAATTTTAATGATTTTCAGATACGGTACTATGACATTTTTATCTCCCACCCTTTCCTCTCGAATCGAGTTTGCGGGAAACTGCGATAAGAAAGCTGAATTCAAATGTTTCATTCCATTTTTCATCCGTTGTTCGAGAAATAAACTTGCTGTACCGCTAAGTTTTGAAAAGCATTATACTCATATTTTATAGAGCCATGAAATATTACTTGGAGATGAGGAAGCCGTGTTGTTAAACTGAGTGTTTCAGAATCATTGAAACGAGTGCGAAGGAAAGATAAGCTACTTAGGATTATCTTGAAATTTCACGAGAGAACAACGACCGGAAATTTTTGCTTTGCAAGTGTTCGTCCTACAGAGATGTTCTTGTGAATATAGCCTTGAAACGGACGTCATTTAAAGTATTATTGAAGAGTAGCTTCATTTTTAATTTTTCCATATAAAAAGGTCGCTTGAATAAATGTTTTAAAAAAATCTGGTCCACCTTTTTCTGGTCATAACAGTGTATGACAAGCATGGCGTAAATAGTCAAGTCTCATGGCCTTTCAAATGACATGTTCTACATAAAGTCTGCGGTAAATATTTTTTTTCCGTACTGTCTGATAACTGTTGAGCTACATCAAATTGACCAGAAACATGGATAAGACAACGGAAGTTGAGCCGTCCGTAAAACCCCCAGCGAGTGAGCTACCAAGCGCGAAGATCATCACATGGTCGGTCGTTCATGGTTCTCGTAAATTTACCCCCTTTTCTTGACTTTTGTCGAACCTTTTCCGATTTATGGTGACATAGGAGTATAGGACTATACTGCTATAAAATATACAGCAGTATACTAAGGGTCGAACACATGTTCTGGGAATATATAAATTGAAACGGCAAAGTATTGAGCTGAAAAGCGATTATTGGTCAGAGCAAAACTTTTTCGGCACGATAAAAAAAATCAGCCCAGTTTGGCATTTTTCTGCTCTTCACTCGAAGTCGCCCATCTCCTAGATTTTTTAGTCTAGCACAGGTTTTCCTTCAGAATTCTTGAAATGTACATGGAATTAATTGCAAGGGTTGCCGCCTTTAATCGATTATCAATTCCGTCATTTTCATTAACAGCTGCCATCACTCCCGTCACATTCTCTTCCCAATTGGCGGAATTACCTGGCTTAGAAGACCTCAAGACAAGTCTTTTTTTTAAATTAATTTCATGTCGGTTTCAAGAATCCTGAAGGAGAAGCTGCTGGGCAACACCAAAAAAATCTGCGAGACGAGTGCCTCATTTTCTGAGTGAAGAGCAAAAAACTGCCAGGATTACTTTGTTTTAAATAATAATAATAATATGCTAAATAGGGCTGAGTTTTTTTATAGCCAAAAACAGTTTTTTTCTAAACAATCCAGCTCAATCACATTCACATGTCATTTCTCTTTCTTTGCGGAGAGAGCTTTAGTCAGACCCCACGTACGCGTATATAAACAAAAATGGAGTTGGGACGGGTCGAAAATACTGCGGAAGCCGGAAATAAATGAACTCTCGTTCGAACAATATTTTCATCCGAAGAAAAATTGGTCTCGACGTTCGAGCAAGGGCCCCCGCTTTTTCTCAGCTGTGGTGGAGTCAATTGCTCGAAAGCCTGTTCTGCGCCGTGCAATTTCTGCTGATGGGTGGAAGCTAAATTGAGGACCGAGGTATATATATATATATTACGGATCCCCGGCTCCTCCTCCACCACCACTACGCAAAATTCCCCGCGCCCATCTGCAGAAAATTGCCCACTGAGCCGACCCACCCACGCTTTTGGCATGCTCTCGAAGCTATGCCTATTTCGCACTTGAATTTGCTCCCCCTTTATCCGACGTTTGAGATGAAACTGTATCGAACTCGGGGATCTTTAGCCCATGGTGTGCAAACCATCGATGATGGTGGTAACTTGCGTGACGTAATAATTTCCCCAAGTAATTTGATAATATACAGGACTTGTATTAGCGATGATATCGCCCCCACCCTTTTTTCTGAAAAGTCAGTCAGAAAGGGGAGCACGGATACTAATACAATATTTTGAGGGATGAAAGCATGAAACCATCAGTCATAAATAAAATAGATTCTCTAAGTTGAAATAATGAACAGGATTTTTTTCATATCAAACCTATTGCACTTTTACTGTATGTATTTACAAGATTATTTTTCTTAAGATTATTATTGAAAAATATGTTTTGAGCCCAGAAAAATTTTGGATTGCGTCCTATGCCAGGTTAGTTTTTCGGGCAAATTCTATGCCAAAAAATGAAGGTGTGCATTTTAATTGAAAGTGCGTGGTGGTACTCAAGTAGATATGGCATAATGTATATCAAGTAAAAAGAATAATAACAGCGCAGGTGGCCTTCCTGATAAATAAACATTTTTTGTTTGGTAATACTGCTACATGCCCTATTCGGCCTAACGCAAGCAGGAAATGACACTAAATTCATATGTTTTGACATCATAAGCTAGGATAAAGCTCGACGAAGATGACAATCCATCAAATTAGAGTACTGTGCAGTACTTCGAACTATTCAATATTGCAATTGTCCAACCCAGAGAATCGCCAGCGAGGCTTACATTTTGGCATAACAGTATTCAAATATCGTTTGATGCGTGGGTTGAGGAAGTGTTCGAGTTATCTCCTTTGACGTGTGGATAGCCACTATTTTTCAAAATAAATTGAAAAGCTTAGCTTGTTTCTATTTTTAGAATTTCCTCATGAGGAATACTGGTGTTGGCTGAAGACAAGATAAGGACTTTTTGCGCATAACTTGAGAAGAATCTGGTGATGCTAAAAAATTATTGGAGGGTTTTCGCGGAGGAAAAAAAAAGCATTTTATTGCGGATGCATCCAAAAAAGTACAATGATGCATATTCATGTTTTCTTGTGCTGCTTATTCAAGCTAGATGCAACACAGCAGAGTTGAATTAATTGCTGTGGATTGAGAAGGAATAAAATTCGGAAAAGTGAAGCCAGGGACAAAAGGCCGGGAATTCTCAGTAGAATCCCTAATTAAATTTCAAGAGTGTATTTCTATAATTTGTCACAACACAGTTTTAAAGAAAGGCACAAAATTAGTTAAATGTTCTCGTTTCTCGAGTTATGATTTACATTTTTTGCGTAAAATACCTGACTCTTCAGATGAGGCGATATAATTACAAATACCATTCATGCAAATTATCAGGAGAGCTAGGGACTAAATCGTTTTTATTTTCCACCGAGGAGCAGCAAAAGTAGCAAAATACTTTCAGTCTTCTGTGTGTCGTTGAAAATCGGGAATTGTGTGCATGAATAATGAGGAATATATATTTTACGACGGAATTTATTCAACTGGATTCTTCATTTGTTTCGTTTTCACAGTGTCGTCCTCCAGCGAAGCACAAGTTTTCTCTGGCTCGAGCTTACTGGCTCGTATGGGCGTTTTTGTTCGGAGCTGCCGTGAATGTAGACTGTCCACGAGGATACACTTCCAGGTACTTGCTAATTTCAACCTAATTATCATTTAATTTTATTCACTGATCTTTCAAAATTTAATTTCCAGGTTTATGGCGAGTTTTTGGGCCGCCTTCGCCGTCGTCTTCCTCGCTATCTACACTGCCAACCTCGCCGCCTTCATGATCACGAAGGAAGAGTACCACGATTTCAAGGGCCTCGACGATCCCAAGGTGGGTTAATAAAATTTTAAATATTCACTGGCTGGAATTTTTGAGAGATCATGACAAGATTAAATCCTGAAACACTTTGTCCTTACTCATTATATCCAGGGACACAGCATACAAATTTTGCTATGGGTGAACTAAGGAATTACAATATTCAGAAAAGCAAAATGTATCCAAGTTCTCAACAGCAACGATACGGACAAAATATTGTACTATAAATTCCTACTAGCGGAACTCATTAATTAATTTTGCTCATAGACTTCTTTCGGCCTTTGAAGAGAGAAATCGTGAATCACTGATGCAGTTATACATGTTCCGAAATGGTCGGGAGGACTTGGATTTTTTTTTTCAAGTGCAGTATGTTGATCTCTGTTTTTAGGAATGTTTCAAGAGTCTCTAGGATTTAATTGTAACGATATCTTACTGATTTTATACTTTGAACTGTTTAAAAGACAGAATAAACACAAAATCAGAACATTTTTCAACTATTTTTGGTGGGAAAAATTGAATGATGACGGCGATGTGCAAATTAAAACTGTTGAAATTTTCCCCCGAGAATGATATTTATTCAATGCATCCAGTGTTCAAATAATGTGTGCAAGGAATTACATACTGTAGAGCAGAAAATTATGCTGAAATAGTCTGTAAAATCCGTCGTCTCTTTTGGTGCGATAGTAGACCGAAAAAGTTTATGCTCAAGAATCAAGATTCTTTCGTTATTTCGCTTTCATTTTTTTCTGATTGCTTTTCTTTCTCATCTTTTAAAAAATGGGCTTTCATAAGTCTATTTGAAAAATGAAGGAATTTCCCGAAAGATTGCAATTGATTCGAAATATCCGATGGGATCCTTTTCATTCCAGTACGATGTACTGTAAGCGACGGAGGAACTTTGTAAAGGAATGCAGCCAGTTATCCGTTCTAGACTTCGCCAAAATGCATTCTTTGGATGGACTCTTCAGTTGAATAAAAATCTCGCTGGAATGGACAAGGTCCATTAACCGAGGCCAACTGCGTTCAATTCAAACCCGCGACAAATCTTTTTTTTTTTTTCGCGCCAATGAATCTGGAATGCTGTTCCGCAGTGGATAATTTTACTCTATTGCACAAGTCTGAATTCTTTTTTTCTCTCTCTCTTCTTTCTTGATTCACCCCGAAGCTCGCTTACCCGACAACAGTGAAGCCGCCGTTCAAATTTGGCACGATACGATCCCAAGGTGGGTTAATAAAATTTTAAATATTCACTGGCTGGAATTTTTGAGAGATCATGACAAGATTAAATCCTGAAACACTTTGTCCTTACTCATTATATCCAGGGACACAGCATACAAATGTTGCTATGTGTGAATCAAGGAATTACAATATTCAGAAAAGCAAAATTTATTCAAGTTCTCCACAGCAACGATACGGACAAAATATTTTACTATAAATTCCTACTAGCGGAACTCATTAATTAATTTTGCTCATAGACTTCTTTCGGCCTTTGAAGATAGAAATCGTGGATCACTGATGCAGTTATATACATGTTCCGAAATGGTCGGGAAGACTTGGATTTTTTTTTCAAGTGCAGTATGTTGATCTCTGTTTTTAGGAATGTTTCAAGAGTCTCTAGGATTTAATTGTAACGATATCTTACTGATTTTTCATTTTATATTTTGAACTGTTGACAGAATAAACACAAAAAAAACATTTTAAAATTATTTTTTATGAAAAAATTTGAATCATGACGGCGATGTGCAATTCAAAACTGTTGAAATTTTCCACCGAGAATGACATTTATTCAATGCATCCAGTGTTCAAATTACGAGTACAAGGAATTACATACTATAGAGCAGAATATTTTTTGAAATCATCTGTAAAATCCTTCGTCCCTTTTGGTGTGATAATGGACCGAAAACGTTTATGCTCAAGATTCTTTTGTTATTTCGCTTTCATTTTTTTCTGATCGCTTTTCATTCTAATCTTTTAAAAAATGGGCATTTATAGTCCATTTAAAAAAATGAAGGAATTTCCCGCAGAAATATGTAGTGCAATAAAAAGGATTCCTTTCGGATATTTCGAATCAATTGCAATCTTTCGGGAAATTCATTCATTTTTTAATGGACTATAAATGCCCATTTTTTATAAGATTAGAATTTTAAAAGATTTTAAAAATTATTGTAAAAGATCAGCGACGGAGGAACTTTCTAAGGGAATGCAGCCAGTTATCCGTTCTAGACTTCGCCAAAATTCATTCTTTTGATGGACTCTTCAGTTAAATATAAATCTCGCTGGAATGGATAAGGTCCATTATAACCGAGGCCAGCTGCGTTCAATTCACTCCGCCGCGACAAATCATTATATTTTCTCACGCCAATGAATCTGGAATGCTGTTCCGCAGTGGATAATTTTACTCTATTGCACAAGTCTGAATTCTTTTTTTCTCTCTCTCTTCTTTCTTGATTCACCCCGAAGCTCGCTTACCCGACAACAGTGAAGCCGCCGTTCAAATTTGGCACGATTCCCTACGGAAACACCGAGGCGACGCTGCAGAAATTCTATCCTCAGATGTACAACCACATGAAAAAGTACAACAAATCCGTCGTCAAGGAGGGGATCGAAGCCGTGCACAACGGGTATTTTCCTGTGGATATTACAATAGATACTTCTTTCCTTATTTCTCCTTTTCTTCCGCTTTTGTGCTGAATCTGTTGGCGGAAAAAAGTTTCTTCCGGCTCGGCATGCTCCACTTGATTTCGTTACGCTCGCTGTACCCATCCCTCTTTTGGGTCAGAGGACCCCCCACTTATACCCGAGATTGTACGTAAGAAGAGAAGAAATCCGACGACACGTTTGGACAAAATCCAACTTTTCTCGGATCTGAACCACTTTCGTCGCACGACAGTTGGTCCATTCTGAAAATGATCGAAAAAGTTGCGGGGTTCCCAGTGCGATCTTTTGTTTTTGATACGGAGAAGCTAAATTATCCTGCCTGTATTTCATGCTTCAACAAAGAGAATCTGATACTGTAGTTTAAATCCGTTTTCGGAGCCACCGAGAAAACCATCTTTTCGATAATTTGTTTCAAGCCGCCAAGTCCAGTAAAATAAGCTCAGTGTACTGTTTACAGGAATATACGAGGGGTCTAATGAAAGTTCTCTGAATAGAACGTGAAATGGCATATAATTGAGCTTAAAAACAATGATTATATATAAGGGGGAAATATTATTTGGTACAAGAAAAAAAGTCAGCCGGGTTTGACACTTTGTTTTGAGTGGTTTTAAGTCACCATGGCAGTGTTTCGCTCTTCACTCAAAAGACGAGGCGCACTTCTTGCAGATTTTGTTGTTGTAGCCCAGCTTTTCCCTCAGAACCTTGAAATCAACGTGACATTAATTCAAAGGGGTTGCCACCAGGTTTTTCAAGGTAATTCCGCCAATTGAGATGAGAATGAGGCGGCTGTGAACACAGCTGTTGGCAGAATTACCTTGTTTTTCAGCTCAATTAGATGCCATTTCAATTTCTATTCTGAGAAATTTTGGTGGACCCCTCGTATAGACGTCATGGATGCTTCTTCATTTTTCAGCTCGTCTTGAACTATTGATGAAAAATCAAAGACGCACCTTCATTTTAATTAACACATTTTTATTAACTCGCTTTCTTGTCCGTTTGTTTGTCCGGATCAAATTTTGCAACTCAAATTTTGCTCACTTGCCGACTAGCTAGCAAGCTGAAACTTTCAGGATAGCTTAGAAACTGATGACAATGCAATCTTTTGTGAAAAGAAAAATTAAAAGAATATTTTTTAAAAAGAATAAAATAATTATAGTAGATTAAAAAATTAATCTAAAAAACCACGTTTTTCAAGTAAGCACAAAAAAATTTAGTAGATTAAAAAATTAAACTAAAAAACCACGTTTTCAAAAAGCAAAAAGTAACCTTAAACGTGGTGCGCATGGAGATTGTTGGGAAGAAGTGAAATACAAATGAAATAGATGCGCACCACGTTTAAGGTTATTTTTTGCTTTTTGAAAACGTGGTTTTTTAGATTAATTTTTTAATCTACTAAATTCTTCAATGCTTTAAAAACTCCCTATATGCTAGAAACTCTACAGTCTACACTGACTGCACAGAAAAAGGAGGCAATTTTTTTAGCATACAAACAGGTTTTTAGACGAAATAAACTCTTCAATTAGGCTGAATTTTGAATAATAGCCGCCTTGCAGCAAAGATAATTCATGCCATTGAAATTAATTGACTCTCACAGAAAAACGCGTATGAATCATTTTTTCTTACATTTTCTCTTTCAGCAATCCGTTCTCCATCTTATTGAATTCAGATCATGGCTCAACAACGATATTTTCAATGGTCTGAATGTACTGTATAAATTTATTATTCAAGTAATTTCAATTTGAATTGAACCACCTCATCATCGTCCGTATGCTTTGTCAAGAAGTAGGAAAAACATAGGAGGAAAAATCCGTTTGTGAATCTGTTACGAAAACTGGACGTAAATTAAAGTCAAAGATGATACCTTCTAAAGTGCACTCCGGGAATAATGTGTTTATTTTTTAAAAACTGCAACGTTTTGTAAATTTGTGGAGTTGAAGGTGACTGAAGCAAGGTCAGATTTCAAATAATATCTTTGACGAAAATGGTCTTGCGAAAATGCCAATAATAACGGTGGGGAAATCGTGCGCTTTTAAAGAGTTCATTTCGTTTATTCTACTGCTGACGATCTGCCTTTAATGGAACTTTCCGTAAAGCTTGAACGGGTGAAGATTATTTTCCGTCGACTTCATTCAGCTGCAAAACACGATTTTCAATTGGAGGGTGCTATTGAAAAAAATAATGAAAAATTCCGTTACTGTATAATATCGTAAGTGGTTGGAGAAATGAATTTTTTTTTCTCATTTTCTAGGCAATATGATGCGTTCATTTACGACGCAACCGTCCTGGAGTACCTCGTGAGTCAAGACGAGGAATGCAAATTGCTTACTGTCGGTGGCTGGTCGTCTGGCACCGGCTATGGTGTCGCCTTCCCGAAAGGCGCCAACAAGTACCTGGACATGTTCAATCGCCGCCTTCTGGAGTACAGAGACAATGGTTGGTCAACGGATTTTTTTTTCAATTTCCCAAGGATCTGTGGATAGAGCAATTATAAAAAGGAACATATTCTGTTTAATTTTTGGTCTTTAATCTATCGACGAAGAGTGCGCTAAAAATTAGGAAAATTAGTTTCAACTGAGCACAGACGTCAAAGGCTTCTATAGTGAAACATTTTTCATGAAAATAAGCAGTTATATAACGTAATAGTTTTAGTTGTGTTTGAATATAC
Source organism: Notodromas monacha (assembly GCA_905338405.1). NCBI lineage: Eukaryota > Metazoa > Arthropoda > Ostracoda > Podocopida > Cyprididae > Notodromas > Notodromas monacha. The sequence goes on along the minus strand of CAJPEX010004652.1, from coordinate 10,597 downwards.
GTTTAAAAAACTTTTGATAGCCTCGAGTAACTTGTATCGAGGAATTCAGATAATTTAACATCCTTGATTATTCCCGCGTGGAAAGGTGCTGTGAAAAATTGCAGAAATTGTCTCGAGATTAGGAGCATGTTATTTAGAGTGTTCAAATTAAATGCGCAGTAGCTAGTAAGTGAGTATTTCTTTATGACTAATATTTCTGGGAATATGCTTTCAAGTATTTAAAAAGGCCTGCTCAAAAGCTTGTGAATAGAGACGAATTTTTTTCTCCAATTTGCGTGTTTCACTGCTGAGAAAAGATTTTGGACTCCACTCATAGCTTAAGGTGTTTTCAAAATTCGGCTAAATTTATATATTGGTCGTAAAATATTTTTTTTTCGAAAACTGACGTTCATTATTGTGCAAGAAATAAAATGCAAACTCGTCCGTGCGGCTGAGGAATATATAATTCAGAGGATTGTCTTCCAAATTCGTAACCTTTACTATATACAGAAAACTTTACGAAGATCAAAACTAGAACGCTTGAACTCAATTTTTCACCCATGGGTAATTTGGACCATTAATTTAGATATAAATCGAAAGAATCTTGAATTTCTGATACAATTCTTTCCGGTGATTAATACAATTTGTTACTTTTCTGTGATTTTTACATCCCACACGAAAAGTTTCAATTTCTCATTTTTGATTCAAAAGAAAATTTCATGCTCACATATTAAATCAGCTCGAGTTTCGGCATGTGTCAAATAATATTTCAACATGGAATAGCAAATTATTTAGTCTGTGATGAGGGATTGTATCATTTACTACTCCGTCATTCTTGGAGCAGATTTTCGAAATTGTTTTCAATTGCTCAGCATTCCGTCAGGCGGAACTTTGCATTTCACACACGCACATGAGCAATCAGCCGCAATTCTGATGAAGAGAGAAGGATATTTATTAATGGATTAAACGTGTTTCGCTGTCAATGTTGAAAAATGATACAGGAACTGTATGATGACTACTTCTTTATGGGTAAACTTTTGTACTAGACTCACGGGACTTTTGCCAGTTTTCTCAACATTGATTCGGAGTGAGGAATTGCAGCTAGCATTTGAATGTCGGTTTTTTTTTTTTTTTTTTTTACACAGGTGACATTGAGAGGTTGTCCCGGTTCTGGCTGATGGGTCTGTGCAGACCNTAACGTAATAGTTTTAGTTGTGTTTGAATATACGTTTAAAAAACTTTTGATAGCCTCGAGTAACTTGTATCGAGGAATTCAGATAATTTAACATCCTTGATTATTCCCGCGTGGAAAGGTGCTGTGAAAAATTGCAGAAATTGTCTCGAGATTAGGAGCATGTTATTTAGAGTGTTCAAATTAAATGCGCAGTAGCTAGTAAGTGAGTATTTCTTTATGACTAATATTTCTGGGAATATGCTTTCAAGTATTTAAAAAGGCCTGCTCAAAAGCTTGTGAATAGAGACGAATTATTTTCTCCAATTTGCGTGTTTCACTGCTGAGAAAAGATTTTGGACTCCACTCATAGCTTAAGGTGTTTTCAAAATTCGTCTAAATTTATATATTTGTCATAAAAAAATTTTTTTCGAAAACTGACGTTCATTATTGTGCAAGAAATAAAATGCAAACTCGTCCGTGCGGCTGAGGAATATATAATTCAGAGGATTGTCTTCCAAATTCGTAACCTTTACTATACAGAAAACTTTACGAAGATCAAAACTAGAGCACTTGAAGTCAATTTTTCACCCATGGGTAATTTGGACCATTATTTAGATATAAATCGAAAGAATCGTGAATTTTTGGTACAATTCTTTCCGGTGATTAATAAAATTTGTTACTTTTGTGTGATTTTCACATCCCACACGAAAAGTTTCAATTTCTCATTTTTGATTCAAAAGACAATTTCATGCACACATATTAAATCAGCACGAGTTTCCGCATGTGTCAAATAATATTTCAACGTGGAATAGCAAATTATTTAGTCTATGATGAGGGATTGTATCATTTACTACTCCGTCATTCTTGGAGCAGATTTTCAAAATTGTTTTCAATTGCTCAGCATTCCGTCAGGCGCAACTTTACATTTCACACACACACACACACACGAGCAATCAGCCGTAATTCTGATATAGAGAGAGGGATATTTATTAATGGATTAAACGTGTTTCGCTGTCAATGTTGAAAAATGATACTCGAACTGTATGGCTACTTCTTCTGGGTAAACTTTTGTACCAGACTCGCAGGATTTTTGCCAGTTTTCTCAACATTGATTCGAAGTGAGGAATTGCAGTTAGCATTTGAATGACGGTTTTTTTTTTTTTTTTTGCACACAGGTGACATTGAGAGGTTGTCCCGGTTCTGGCTGATGGGTCTGTGCAGACCGAATCAGCGGAAAAGAAGCTCAAGCAATTCCCTCACCCCGCGCCAGTTTCTGTCGGCCTTCTACTTGCTCATGGCCGGCATCGCATTCGCCTTCATCCTCCTCGGCATAGAGAAAATATACTTCAAATACTTCCGAAAGCATTTGAGCAAAGCCCCGGCTTTGGCACGTTGCTGCGCCCTCATCAGCGTGGTGAGCGAGCAGCAAGCATTCGAGACACGAGAGAGAGAGAGAATTTTCATGCTCGGAATTCCCTGCTTATTAGCATATGATCACCATGCATGACTTGCGAAAATAGTACGCTAATTGCGTGCAGCGATAAATTGTTGAGCGATAACGATGCGGAATGAAGAAGATATACATTCTATTACTATACTTATTCGACTATTGGCAGTGTTGCCCAATAACCCGTGGTCCGCGGATACCGGCGGAGGTCCGCAGAAATTGTTTGCTGGTCCCCAGGAAACTTTCTCCAGCATGACCAATTTATCAGAAGTAGCAATGAAGTCTGTTTTCTTGCTCTGAAATTTCAGGGACAATGGCTGTTGAAATTATCTGATTAAAAATCAAAGTTGGGTATTCTCTTAACACTTTATTTAAATTTCCACATGGTGAAATAATTATTTTACATTTTTGAAATTCTGAGAAGCCTTTCTCCAATAAACTCACCTTCCTATTATTCTAAAGATATTCCACTATAGATGCTTCATTGGTTCTTTTTTAAGTAGAAACTTTTCAAATGCATGCCACATAGTCTTTCAATAAGCAAAGCATTCTTGAGTCCGCAAAAATTTTGTGCAACTTCACTGGTCCGCAGAAAACTTTTGAAAAATTTGCCAGTTTGCAAAAACAATTCTGGCAATTTGCTGGTCCGCAGGTCCAAAAAGGTTGGGAAACACTGGACTGCGTAATTGCTGTACATCTCGTCTTGAGATTGATCCAAAGCTTGTCCCGTTTTTTGTCAAAATGTATTCCATAATATTCCAAAAAATATATTTTTTACTTGATCCAATATGCGGGTATAGGAAGATTAGCATGTACAGTTATATTATTACCGTAAAATATTGGGAAGTTAGTTTTAAAATAACATACAGTGAGACCCCCAGATGTGGACATAATTGGTGCAGCAAAAGCGTCCCTAAGTTGAATTGTCCCTAAGGCAAGCCTTGTTTTCCCATAGATTTACATTATATAATTTTTAATTGGTGTTCTATGGAAAAAATATTCTTCAGAATTCCATTTAAAAAATTGTTTGCCGCTTGAATTTGATTCAGTGAATATTTAAACCCAATAAGAAAATTTTGAGCATTGAATAGTATACTGCTGAACAGTTCATTGAAATGTTGGCATCTGTAAAAATAACATCCAAGTGACAAAGACAGAAGGAAGTCCCTCTGTGCTATAGGTAATTATTTTTAATTACTGTATCTGAATGGATGGGAAAATGATGGGAAAAGTACCAAAGAATGTTTCTTGCATTCATTTTAGGGTTGGAAATATCTGTTTTTTGCAATTAAGCCTAATAAAAGTCAGTTTTCCTAAAATGTATCATCAATTTTATCATGCAATGTCCTCATGTTGAGTTAGTGTCTGTATGTTGGGCCTGTTTCATGTTTTTTTTTATTGAAAAATAAATCTCCCTATGTTGAATTTTCCCATGTCAAGGTGTCCTTATAAGTGACGATGTCACCTGAAGAATATATTCCTGAATCAATGCAATGGGGAAAATTTTTGTTAAACTTATTCTGAATGCTGCCATCAAGCAGCAAATAAAGCTTGTGCATCAATTAATCGAGTAAAAATTTGTAAAAATAAAAATAAAATCTCCTCTATCTTCTTCACTTTGACCAACAGAGCATGAGCAGGTCGATGCAGAAGGACGAAGACAGCGCGTTGCTGAGGCAGATCATGAAGCAGCGCGTCTGCAAGGACCCCAGATGCGATTCGGGTCTGCGGAAGCTGCAGAAAGAGCTGATAATGTCGAGGCAGCGCATTGCGGACATGGAGAAGGCCATGCGAGCAAGTGGCGTTCTTTTGCCGCCTTTGCCTTATTCCACTTCCTACGGCTCTCTCCAAAGGTACTATTATAGTCGTCATCATTATTATTATTATCGTGCAGAATGATGATGAGGCTAGGAAATAAAAAGAGAACGTCGCTGGCCTGTTTTATGAGCCAGTGTTCCCCAGCCCGTGGTATACACGGGAAATCCTCGGTAATAAATAAATTTAGCAATTATATTGCAATAAATAAATTTATTTCAGAAAGGCAATGTCTGTGTAAATTATGTGAAGAAAAATATTGGATTTTCTTCCAATAAAACTTCAGACAAATTTTCACCTGCTGGTATAAAATCTTTCAATTTTTTTTTATTCTGAGAAACCTTCTTTTCAAGCTGAACTTTACAATTTTTTTCCGTTTCAGTTATATAGCTGCTTCATTGTTGCTTAATTTAATTTTTCAGGAAGCAGAAACTGTTCAATTACCTGCCATAAAGTCTTTCAGGCAAAACTTTTTCGAGTCAGCAAAAATTTTACGAAACTTTGTCAGTGCACAGAAATTTTTTTGAGAATTTGATGGTCCACAAACAATTTTATGGAAATTCGCTGGCACAAAAAGGCTGGGGAACACTGTTATAAGCAACAATAAAAAGTAAAGCGGAGCCTCGACATGTGGACGATTCGGTTTACGGACTTTTTGGAAACACGAGACAATGTCCCAACATATCCGGGAATTGTCTCGTGATACGAAAATTTAACAATTGTTTTAGACAGATGTAAAATTTTAACTTTTCCCCGTTTTGATATATCTTTTACGAGAGGAGGTCAAATTTCAGAGAAAATCCGAAATATATTTTGTCATAATGTTACAGTCCTTCAACACCTAATATAAAACATACTCATTTTTTGCTACTCTCTTCAAATTTTTTTAACTGAGTACAGTAAAGGAATATGCGTGCTCGTTGTTTATACTGGTTTTTAGACTCGTTATTATTATGCGAAACGAGAAAATCTTGTGTATTATTCTTCTTTGCTGCTATTTTATGTATCTGAAAGATTAAAAAAAACATTTACGTCCGCATCTCGGGGCCCCCTATACAGTACAAATTGTATTCTCTGAAATAATCATAGCATCATCATCTTGAGAAAAAGCGAGATAAAAACGTGAACAAGGTTCATTCAAATTATTTCGTATCTCTTTCATTTGTTTGAGCACGAAGGCCATTCAAAACGCAATTATCGCGAGAAAATGTTTCACTCTACCGGAAAGCATTGATGGATTTTCCTTGTCGGAGAAAATGTTGACTTTAATCCAGCATTTTTTAAGGTACTGAAGAAATGTTTTTTCTCAGATTTTCCTTATCAGAGAAAATGTTGACTTTAATCCAGCTTTTTTTAAGGAACTGAAAAAATGTATTTTCTCAGTACCTTGAAAAATGTATTGTTTTCAGTGCAGAAGAAATGTATTTTTTTAGGTGAGAATACAGTTTGATGAACTTATACGATACTCTGGATTAAGAAATATTTTTGAAATAAAGAGAATATCGTTGTATGGAATTGATGGAAGTTTATTTTGGACCGAAACTGAATCTTTGTATACATGGAGAACATCGCTGTCGAAAAAATTATTACAGAGAGTGCAGATTTTATATTATCGATTATTCTTTCATTAAATGCTGAATTTTTATCTCAACTATTTGTTTCCTCGTTTACGAAAATACGAGGAATGTCATTCGCAAAGGATCTTCTGTATAGTGTCAAAGCAAAAGAAACTTCAGAGCCCGAGTCAAAGCACTCACTATTATTTTTTTTCTAGCTATGCGCATTTAATCTTCTGAGAGATTTTATCTGAGACACATCCTGGGATGCATGTTCGTTCGTAATATGATCCTCCCTTCCTTCCTTTCCTGTCTTCATTTCAATTATTATTATTTCTTTCCTTTCAAGTTACGTCAAACCGTCGAATGTGATGACAGTCGGGCTAGCCGGCCCAACAAACGCCGGCAGGCTGGTGAGGAAATCAAAATCCTGGGTCGACCTCTGCTGTGGAATACCCAGCAAGCAAAAGAACACCCAAGGATCCTCGTAAGCCATACCCTTGTTCCTCTTGCTTTCGTGCCGGAAATCGAATGCCCCGGGTGTGTGTGTGTGTGTATGCGTTATTTTTTTCTTATCCGCTTGTTTGTTCTTTGTGCCCGCAGGCAAAGTCTGGAGATTGCGGAGATCGAGACCGTGCTGTGAATAGAAAGAAAAAAAATATGCCCGAGATGCCAAACGGAGACCTCTTGGAAAATTGAAAAACATCCTTGGGCGAAAAGTTACCATCAATTTTTTTTTCGCACTGTTGTGTTTCTTCCAACGATGATCTTAGAGATTCGTGGAGTCTGGCTTTTTTTTGTATTTGAAGAGGAAAGGAAAGGCGAGGTCATCGTATTTTCCAAATTTTTCATAGTCAGTTATGCTTCAAGTGTTGAGCGAAGGCGAAGTGTTGAAAGAAGGAGAGACAAATGATGATGAGTGACAAACTTTGATTGTTGCCATAAATTCCACGTGAATAGCTGCATAATTTTCCGAAGTTACATTCCAACAACGTCGTTGTCAGTGAAACAAAAAGGCTGAAATTTGAAATTATTCTAATGAATGCAAACATAACAGTATTTTCTTTTTAAACTTTGCATGAAGATTTCCAAACATTGAAGATTTATACAACTTTCTTCCAAATCAGATTTTTCTGAGGGCTAAAATTTCCAAAGTATTGCTTGTGTCAGCATACTGCATCTGAAATTAAGCGGGCAGCATCAGAAATATTTCTTGCAATTAAAAAAATATGAAATTGCATTTTATTATAATCTTACTATCTTCTAATTTGAGTTTCATTTGAAAATTCTGCCCGCTAAGAATTCTTCATCATTTTGAGCGCACCGAAGAAAATCATAATAATTCAGAAACAGCTCCAAATATTAGCCATTCATTTCAAAATTTTAAACCCTCGTGCACAGATTATTAGTTCAAGTTCAAGAATGTCTCATTTAGCTCAGATGTCGAAACTTGAAATCGTTGCTGATCTTCGTTTTTACGTTTTGAGTAGATTATTCAATTGAAATTTACGAGAAATCGCCCGAAAATCACGAGAAAAAATGGCATTGGAGTGACGCTTTTGAATCCGAACCAGGTGTGCAGAGTTTTTTCAAAATTCTTCAAAATCAAATAAGCAGTGAGTGACTTGATTACACGAGACAATATCTCCGAACTGTTCGTCTTCTGAAGAAAGGGGTAAAAATCAGGGGGAAGGAAAACAGAAAGTATTGCATTTCATGTATGTGAGGATAGTCTTACTTTTCTTACGAGCCAATGCAAAGGTGCTACAGTAGTTAGATGTAGAGAACTGAATTGCGGAAAATGGTGAAAACAGTATTGCTCAGTTTTAAACATGATTCGTGCCGAAAAAAAAAAAAGGTGGGGAATGAAACGTTCAGCGGAATTTCCTTCCTCATACGATTGCAGGAATGCGTCTGCGAAAATGTGTTCGATGCCAAAAAAGAAAAAAAGAAAAACGTTTGTATATATAAATGAAAAAATATGTGGAAATGTTTGTAAATGCCAAAAAAAAGAAGGAAAACAAGTTTCCGACGTTTTCCGCATCCAGGAAAAGCGAGCCAATTTGCAAAGGAAATATTAGGCGGGGGAATTCGTTTTCGTGTTGATCGTTGACGGTGTTTGGCGGAGTCTCATCAAGATGATGTTTGAGCTTCGGTGCTTGTTTTGTTTCCCTTGATATCGTTTACTTTGGAGTTCATGCTCGGGTTGATAAGGCAAAAAAAAAGATGAGTGGGTTTGCATGATGACGTTGCACGCGAATTGCCAAGGAAGAAAAAAAAAGAGACTAAATGAAAGTCAACAGTTTTCACATAGTTCTCTTTTCTCTGTTTTTTATGAAACGCCGGTACACGATGTTATTCAGTGAGATAAAATGTCGATCTAAAAATCGCTGCAAACAAACTTTTCTGCTCTCCTCTCTCGTCAATAAAAATTAAATATTCATTTATCAAATGATAGTTGAGCACACATTTCTTGACCGCTGAGCCTGAACGGCAGATGAAAATAATGACTAAAAGTTTGAAAGAGAGCGAAAAGTGAGGCAACAACTGAAGAGAATTTGGATCTAAAAACCGCTTTAAACAAACTTTTCTTCTCTTCTTTATTTCGTCGATTAAGAAAATATTCATTCATCAAATAATAATCGAACAAAAATTACTCGCCCACTGATCCTGAAAAGGAGACAAAATAAATAAAGGAACGTTTCAGAGAGCTGGAAAAATTAGGGAGCCATTAAAATATTTTCAAGGATAAAAAAATACGAGCAAGCGAAGCTATTATGACCTTCATTTTTCACCCAAAAATCAATCCACATTTTCTGCCCATTGCAAACTAGAAGACTTTTCCACGCAAACCTCTTTTACACAAATATTTTTTAGCCATTTTGAATATAATTCTTCCCCGTGAAAGAGAAACACAATAAAAAATAACTAATTTTTCGGAACGAAGTGAGCGATTAATTGTTCAAATAAATCCTTGCATTCAAGTTCAGTTCCTGTCAACGCATTTTCCCAGAAATTTTGGCTCATGATCAATTCATACCTAGTTTTTTTTTTAAAGAAAAAGTGCTAGTTACCCTATCTGGAAAAGTCAATTCTTTTTATTTTCTGAACCCATGGGGCTTTACTTCTTGAAAAGGTTTCTCAAGAAACTCTGTAAATTCTATGTAGGTGTCGCAAAATATGTGTTTATTCAACACCAACCGGTAAATACAAGATAGTAGCGACATCTAGACATTTTTCTACAACATGACGATGATTTTCTTGCGTCGGCGGTACCAGATAGCAACAGCATTCCGCTGAAATTACGAAATCGTTGTTGCCTTGTGAAAATTATTTTATTCCAACATTAAACCCGCTGAAGAAACGCAACCAAAAGTCGCCAGAAGGAAAACCTAGGTCCTGTCCAAATATTGCATACAAATTCATGACTTTTTCCTTGCTGTTGTCCTTTTCGCGACAATAGAGTAAAAAAAAACGTTCCTGATCTGGGCATTTTCATCAAATCGCAATCACTTTTTTTCTGCACATGCAGGCAAAAAAATGTACCGTATCATTAATCGAAAATGCATCATGGCGCCGCCCTACGAAGATAGATTTGAATTGCTTTTGCTGGAACTTATATGGCATTAATGCGTCGGACAGCATCTCAGATATGAAAGAGGATGAGATACGATATCGTCCCTGTCTGTTCGTCCCATCTCTCTCCGTTTAAAGTTCAACTTCAAGCATCGCGATAAAGCCTCAAAACATCACATGGTTTCTTTTGTTTGTTTGTGCTCAGATATTCTTGCTACTTCGTCATAGCTCAAGAGCGTGTTGGTTGATGGGGTATACGCATATACGAGCGGCAGAGGCGGTCCTAGGGTTTTGCTGGGTCTGGGGAAGAAATGTCAAACACAGGGCCCCTTAAAAACACTCCCCTGCCAATTCTGGAATGATGAAAAATATAATTCATGTCCAAGTGAAGCTGCAAATGCAATTAAATTTCTTGGAAGCTATAAAAAGACCTTTTGCAAGTTTTTAAAATAAACTTTTAGAAATTTTTTCAATTTTTTGTGCCAGTATCTCTTACTTTTTTAAAGGTAGAATTGTTTGATTTGGCTGAATTGGTTGTATATAAAAAAAAATTTATTTACCAACCAAATTAAATGGCCATTGCAAATAAAATTACTATAATAACAATGATAATCACTGCAAAAAAGAAGCGCGACTAATCAAAACTGAATGGCCATCATCTTCCTGAGACCAAATTGAGCTGCTCAGCATTCATTAATCTTAACATTCCCCAGATGAAATACAATTTGTTGCATGTGTAATTCTGGCTAATGTATCTGTCTCAGTTATAAGGCTGATTATCTTCAGGTTGAATTTGAGAGGTCTTTCAAAAATGTTTCATGGCAGTTTAGGGTTATGGCCCAATTTGTGGTATGGATTGATCGAGAAAATAGTTTCCTAACCTTCTTATAATTTTTAATTAATTACACATTACCAACATGTAAAAATTTAGCTTATCTGTTTTGAAACACATTATTGTTATTATTTTTATCATTTTTGGGAACAGCTGCTCTAAAAATTGGCCCCCTTCTAAAACAGAAAGGTAATACTGCATGATAATTTTATTGTACT
>CAJPEX010004651.1:0-20372 GCA_905338405.1 Notodromas monacha | reverse complement strand
AGTGGCGTAGTTTGCAATTTATTTTGTTTGGTGGAAGAACTAACAGCGATTGTCGGACTTGCGCGACAATTGTGATTCGGGTTAACAATTGGCATTGATTAAAACCCGCAACGGAGCTTAATCGGAGGCCTTTTGTAGAATTTATTCAAATTTTCGTGCATTCAGCAAAATTGCGATGTGAGACAGATTCACGCGAAAGAAAAGACCAGGAATTCGCTTTAATCCAGGAAGATTAAAGCCTTCGCCTGCCTCCGCAAAAGTGAAAAATATTGTCGCTGATTTAATTTTCATAACGATTCTAAGCAGAAAAAACGAATCTGCGAAATGTTCTACGAATAAAAATAAAATGCATGTTTCATCGGACGAAACGTGTTCCGAACAGGCGAATGAAAAAACCCCATTCAGACGTTTAGTTCTCCAGAATGTGTCTGAGAATGACAGTAATCCTCTCTGCTCATCGCTTCCATCGTGACGACGTTTTATTCAGGTCGCTCGCGCTTTTTCACGAATTTCCCGACAAGAAAAATGCAGGAATCCAGAAATAAAACGCAAAAAAAGCATTATCTCGGTAAGTTTCCGCAACAGATCGAAATTCTGCTCGTGTCTCAACGACCGGCGATGGGGCGAATTCTGTTTCAGGGCTTAACTGTCGCGGCTCTTCCTTAATCCTGGCTGATGGTATTTAGTGCTGCTTTGAAAAGCGATGGAGGAGGGACTTAAAAGCTTTCCTGGCAAGACATTTTGTGGTTTTTTTTTTAAACTCTGCATATCTTGAAATTTCAAATCCTTTTCCGTTTTTCTTAGCATTAATAAGGCAATGAATGCGTGCTTGCGTTCATGCAGAAACTCTCATACAACTCTTGACTAGATTCGTGAATCGCGATTTTCAATAATTTCAAGATAACCAAAAAAACACGTTGAATAATTTTTGAAGATTTTTGGTCGGCATACTTTTGGAAGAATATTTCTTGTGAAATTATTTTACCTTCTTTTATTAATGCTTTATTTCATCTGCATATTCTTGGTCCTGCACTTTGAAGACCTCTTTTTTCTCTTCGCGAATGAGGCTGCTGGAGTTATTCGTGCTTGTGTTTACACATTAACTCGCGGACAACCCTTGAATATAAATTCGTGAATCGCGATTCTCAATTTTAGGATAACCGAAAAGTAAGTATAGAAATAAATTTTAAAAATCTTTTGGTCGGCATGTATTCAATTGGAAGAGCGTCTCTCGTGAAGTTACTATTATTTTTCACTTTTTTTCGTTGTACATGTTCATATAAAGGTTAAGGGAGCTTATTGGGCGATGAAGATTATTTTGTCATGGAAGAAACAGGCAGGCATTCTTTGTTTGAATATGATTTCATGAATTTTGATGCGTACGTGTTCACATTGAATGTACGGTATTATACCAAGAAGTGAAACGAGACAGCTGGGAACGGAGCCTCTCTTATGTTCGGAGTGAAATTGTATACAGTATTTTTGACATTTTGACAGAGAGTGAGATGCGAAAGCTGTGCAGCAGTTGTTCGTTGTTCGACGCGAATATGCGTGAAACATGAATTATAATACCGTATCTTTATCTGACGTTTGTTTAATACAGTACCTTATTAGCAGCTTTCCTTGAAAGCACCCAAATTTTTGGCAGATGCTGCTTCTTGGCAAGAAAACTGTACATTCCGTGGTAACAAATACCTTTATGAAAAATGGTTTCTTCATCACGAAGTTTTCGAGGGTCCCTCACAAAACTCCATCCACATTATGCAAAATAAAATCTGGTTGAAACAAAATGTTATTCATCACAACAATAAAATTTCTTGATTGTATTTTTAAATTTTGCTTGCACCTAAGACAATCAACTAACTCATTTTTACTGAAGAATTTTTACTGAACTTTGTTTTTGTTCTCCACCCGCATGCAATGTGCCATTATGCTGGAACACTGTTGGTTTTTTCCATGCATGTCGATTTTTCCATGAAAAACTCAGGTTTAAGGGAATTTATGGCAGGAACATATTTATGAGTTATATCAAGTAGTAGAGTGTCCGCAGTGCGGACAGAAAAACGAAAAAAATGAAAAAACGATTGCAGAAGTGGGATTCAAACCCATGCCTGCAGAACCAGACTGTGACCTGAACGCAGCACCTTAGACCGCTTGGCCATCCTGACAACTTAATGTTAATTGATGCATTTTCAAGTAGGCAAATTAATTCAAGGTGCAAAAGGCCACAGACACACGTTACACAACGTCCTTATTATTCCCCCCCAGACCCCTGTAGGATCTTACTGGTTGTTCCTCCCACTGCAGATGTTAAAAGTTTAATGTGATGCAACTGTTTGGGTCTCCTTTTGACCTGCATAACCTTTCACTCTTCCTCCTCAGTCTACTGCTGATGTGACTAGCCGCTTTACTTGCACCATTGGTGGTACATACGGGTCATTGCCAAAATTTTCCATCTGAAAACTCTGTATGCTGTTGCAGGTTAACGTTGTAATTTTCTATTTACGGTCATGACCGCAAATCAAGCTGATGCATCACCAATATTACCAGAAGTTATGAAAGAGGCTATGGGAAATCATCCGACAAGCCTTTGCTTTGTTGGCTTCCATAAAAAAATAAATAGTGATTGCCTGGGTTGTAAACTTAAGTTGAGGACTCATAGAGTACGTCAGTAAAATAATTTTCCAATTTGAATTCAAGGATGCTGATTGTTAATGATGGGCTTTTCTATAGTCACGGACATAATCAGTACTTACCAGCTATTGAAAAAGGCTAAAAAAAAATTTTGCAAACCTAAACGGTTTTGGCTTATTTGAAAATACTGTATCAAAAGGGATGGGATGCCTTGTGAACTAAAGTTGAGGACCTATGGGAATGTGGCGGCTGTGAAGGCGGCGCAGAATTACTGTACCTTGGAAGAACTGGAGGCAACCCTTGGAATTGATGCCACATTGATTTCAAGAATTCTGAGGGGAAAGCTGGGCTACAACAACAAAATCTGCAGGAAGGGCGCCTCATCTTTTGAATGGCGAGCAGAACTCTGCTGGGGTGACTTTTGCAAAACATTGAAAAACTGTGTCAAACAGGGCTGATTTTTTTCTTGTGCAAAATATTATGTTTTCCCCAAAGAATGCTTGTTTTTCAGCTCAATTATACGTCATTTCAATGTCTATTCCAAGAACTTTTGTTAGACCCCTCGTATATTAGAGTGCATCAGAAAATTGATTTTCCTATTTGTAAATGCAATAATGTTAACGGTGGCCTTTACTATAGAGAGGCACATGAACGAAATTCAAAATTATACATAACCTGTATTACCAGCCATGGAAAAAGGCTGGAAAAGACTACTAAAAAGCCTCAGCTTTCTTGGCTTAATAAAAATATAATTATACTGTGATGATATTATTCGCTGTAAAGTGAAGTTATGAAGGACAAATACAGAGTACAGGACATGCACTCTTATTAACGCGTAGACTGAAAGCCCCGAAGTCGGAAGACGACTCCAGAAAAGGTGCTGGGTACTGGAACACTGGAAAACACTACATGTATTTATGCGTCTAGAAAAGCGTGGTAAAATCTCTGGAATGGTTTGGAAAGGCTTTCTCCACTACTGTATTATTTGTTGGTTAAATTCGCGCATGCAGGAAGGAACCCAGGGAGTCTCCATTTGTTCTGCTCTGCCACCTGAGCCTGCAGAGACGCCGCTTGCTTGGAGTGCCGGGTTTCCTGGGTTTCTCCTCGCCGCCCGGAAACCCTCGCGGGCAAGTGCTTTGTTGTGTTGTGTTGTGTTGTGTTGGAAAGTAACCGGTGTTGATAAAAGAGTTTTTATAACATCCGACTCACAATCCTTTGTAAATATAAAGGATAACAAATCTTTTGGTTGGCATGCAGTCAATTGGAAGAGCGTCTCTCGTGAAGTTATTATTATTTTTCACTTTCTTTTGTTGTACATGTTCATATAAAGGTTAAGGATGCTTATTGGGCGATGACGATTATTTTGTCATGGAAGAAACAGGCAGGCATTCTTTGTTTGAATATGATTTCATGAATTTTGATGCCGTACGTGTTCACATTGAATGTACGGTATTATACCAAGAAGTGAAACGAGACAGCTGGGAACGGAGCCTCTCTGATGTTCAGAGTAAAATTGTATACAGTATTTTTGACATTTTGACGGAGAGTGAGATGCGAAAGCAGTGCAGTTGTTCGTTGTTCGACGCGAATATGCGTGAAACATGAATTATAATACCGTATCTTTATCCGAGGTTTGTGTAATACAGTACCTTATTAGCATCTTTCTTTGAAAGCACCCAAATTTTTGGCAGATGCTGCTTCTTGGGAAGAAAACTGTACATTTTGTGGTAACAAATACCTCTATGAAAAATGGTTTCATCATCACGAATTTTTCCAGGGTCCCTCACAAAACTCCATTCACATCATGCGAAATAAAATCTTGTTGAAACAAAATTTTATTCATCACTACAATAAAATTCTTAATTGTATTTTCAAATTCTGCTTGCACCTATGACCATCAACGAACTTATTTTTACTGAACTTCGTTATTGTACCCCTCCCGCATGCAATGTGCTAATATGCTGGAAAACTTTGTATGTTTTTTTCAAGCACGCAGATTTTCCCACGAAAAACTCAGGTTTAAGGGAATTCATGTCAGGAACATATTTTTGAGTTTTATTAGAAGTTCAATATGATGCCACTGTTTGGGTCTCCTTTTGATCTTCATAACCTTTCACTCTTCCTCCTCAGTCTACTGCTATGACTACCCGCTATATAGTACTTGCACCATTGGTGGTACTTACGGGTCATTGCCAAAATGTTCCATCTAAAAACTGTATGATGTCGCAGGTTAACGTTGTAATTTTCTAGTTACGCTTATGACCGCAAATAAAGCTGATACATCACCAATATTACCAGAAATTATGAAAGAGGCTATGGGAAATAATCCGACGAACCGTAGCTTTGTTGGCTTCCATAAAAAGATGAATATTGATCGGCTGCTTTGTCAACTCAAGTTGAGGACGCATGGAGTACGTCAGTAAAATAATTTTCAAATTAATATTCAATGATGCTGATTGTTGACAATGGGTTTTTCTATAGTCACGCACATCATCAGTATTTACCAGCTATCGAAAAAGGCTTAAAAAAATTTTTTGCAAACCTAAACGGTTTTGGCTTATTTGAAAATACTGTATCAAAAGGGATGCGATGCGTTGTGAACTAAAGTTGAGGACCTATGGGAATGTGGCGGCTGTGAAGGCGGCGCAGAATTACTGTACCTTGGAAGACTTGGAGGCCACCCTTGGAATTAATGTCACATTGATTTCAAGAATTCTGAGGGGAAAGCTGGGCTACAACAACAAAATCTGCAGGAAGGGCGCCTCATCTTTTGAATGGCGAGCAGAACTCTGCCGGGGTGACTTTTGCAAAACATTGAAAAAATGTGTCAAACAGGGCTGATTTTTTTCTTGTGCGAAATAATATGTTTTCCCCAAAGAATAATTGTTTTCAGCTCAATTATACGTCATTTCAATGTATATTCCAAGAACTTTTGTTAGACCCCTCGTATATTAGAGTGCAACAGAAAATTGATTTTCCTATTTGTAAATGCAATAATGTTAACGGTGGCCTTTACTAGCTACGCACATGAACGAAATTCAAAATTATACATTACCAGTATCACCAGCTTTGGAAAGAGGCTGGAAAAGAATTCTAAAAAGCCTCAGCTTTCTTGGCTTAATAAAAATATAATTATACTGTGGTGATATTATTCGCTGTAAAGTGAAGTTATGAAGGACAAATACAGAGTACAGGACATGCACTCTTATTAACGCGTAGATTGAAAGCCACCCAAGTCGGAAGATGACTCCAGAAAAGGTGCTGGGTATACTGGAACACTGGAAAACACTACATATTTATGCGTCTAGAAAAGCGTGGTAAAATCTCTGGAATGGTTTGGAAAGGCTTTCTCCACTACTGTATTATTTGTTGGTTAAATTCGCGCATGCAGGAAGGAACCCAGGGAGTCTCCATTTGTTCTGCTCTGCCACCTGAGCCTGCAGAGACGCCGCTTGCTTGGAGTGCCGGGTTTCCTGGGTTTCTCCTCGCCGCCCGGAAACCCTCGCGGGCAAGTGCTTTTGATGAAAGCTGGTCCTCGCCCTTTTGGGCTGCTGTAGCCCCATCAAATACTGTTGTACAGTATGTATATACAGTATATATATATATATATATAATATATATATATATATATAGCATTCGCATTTATCCTCTGGGGACCCAGTCTTGCGGCGAGGTAAACAAAAGACCGTTGGGTTTGAACCGCGAGGGATTTATTATTGACTTCCGCGCGAGTAAATTTCATTTGCGCCCCTGCAGAGCGTTCTTCTGGACGTAAGTAGACTTCCCCGCGGGGCTTGTGAATGACTGATTTAGATTTTGCTTTTCCTTATTTTTTTCTTCTTCTCCTTCTTCGGTTGTGTAAATCTGCAATAAATTCCTTACAACGGCTTATATCTTCTAGGTACTGTTTATGAACAAGTTATTGGGCCCGGGTTAAGAGGAATATTGGACTTCCTTTTCGAATGTGTATGGATCCAATATTTCCCAGCAGTCTCCTATAATGCTTCTGTGCTGTATACCAGCCAAGATGTGATGTGAATCAGAAATTTCTTCTAAACGCGTGGACTGAATTTCGCCTTGAGCAGTACCATATTTACTTGAGTACTATGGGCAACTTTTTTCCAAAAATTGTGGCAGAAAAACAGGGTGCACATGGTACTTGGGGATACATATTAGAGGAAAAATCCCCAAAACCAGTGCCCTTCACGAATGAAAGTTATAAAAAAGAGGAAATGTGTGGTGCCAAGTTTCCTTGTCGATGAAAAAATAATGGTTCAAGCAATAAAAATTTTAGAATTACTGTACAGTTGGATATCAGTTGGAGATGCAACAAGAAGTAAAGGAAGGGGTAAATACATTTATTCATATAATTGAGGAAGCTGCCCTGCCATATATTGCAAGCACGTTTTAACTGCTCCAGCAGACTCTAAGAATGGGAAGCCAAAATGTCAATGGGGAAAAATGGAACCAGCATACGGAAAACATTTTGCAATCCTTGACTTTTGAGGGGAAAAAACAGGGGTGCGGGTCAGTCGGAAATCTGACCCGGGTAGATTTTTTGGGCAAATTTATAAAAACTAAAAAATAAAATTGGGTGCGTGTCTTACACAAGGGCGTGTGTTACTTGAGTTGTAGTTGAACCTCTCTAAGTCAAATTTTAAGGGACCAACAAAAATTAGACTTAGACTTAATTAGAATTAGTTTGACTTTAGGAGGTTTTGACTTGGAAAGGTTTCCACTTAAGGAGGTTTATAGTTGAGGAAGCAAGCTTTTTTTGTGGGAAACAGAAAATAATTGCAGGAAATTGTAAATTATGATATTCTGGGCCTTACAAATTACTTCTCAAACAACTTTACAGCATGCTGAACTTATGGAGGCAGGGGTTCATTTGCCCAATTAGTCTGTCTCTTCCTTTCAAAATACATTAAGTAACCTGTTATTGATTTCCTCATTCATGCATGAAGAGAATAGTAGCCAGAAGACCACATAAAATTTGACTTACAGAGGTTTGAGAGAAAAGTACTTCAAATCAGGGAGGTTTTTAACACATTGTTTTTAAGGGAATTCAGATGGGAACTTGAAAAAAATTCCACTTTGGAAGGTATTCAATAACTTTGGGAGGTTTGACTTAATCCAGGTTCAACATGTTCTAGAAATAAGGGAACTGCATCGTCATGGCTATATGTACTTACTGTACATGAATACATGCATAAAATGAAGATAATGTTTATGCATAAATAAATAAATATGCTTATATACAGACCATTTACACAGTATACAGAACTCTAGAAGACATTCATTAATTTTTCTGTAGTATTTTCTCCGAAACCATTGTGGCGTGGTCTGTATTTATTGTAAGAGGAATTTTGTTGAAGAAAACCGAGAAAGTGGCTTCCAGAACCACATTGAAAGATATAATTTTAAAAATGATATACAGTAGTATTGTTTGTTCCAATAGTATTACTGTACTGTAATCACTTCAGTATCAGATAACCTCACGAAGGACTACTTTGAGCACTTGAAATTTTCAGCCTAAGTGTGATATAAAACCCTACCTTGAATTAATGAGATGCGCAAATAAATTTTTTAAAGGGAAAATTGCAATTTAAAAAAGTAAAATATCTTAGGATTTGAATTTTGAAAAATAGAACCTGAACTGGATTAACTTTTAATTGTTTGAAGTAGACAAATCTTGTAAATGTGTCCATGATTTCCTTTCGCTGGAATCAAGTATGACTCGTTCCTAATAAACTTCTAAAAAAAAAAATGTACACCCATGCATGTAATGACGTGCACTCTCCTACATTTCTCTGAATTTCGAAAGAAAATTGCGTTTATTACCTGAGTAAATACGGTGAGTATCCTCGTCATAATGCGTTTGCGACCGACGTGTAACACTACTCAAATTTAAAGTTTATTTCAAGCGCGCAATGGCAATCTGGCCTCAGGCAAGTTTAATGAGTGCATTTGCAACACGAGCCTTAATTGCGCGTGCATATTTTACACTCCCTCCGGGCTTGTGCGATTTCACATTAACCCTTTGCCGCCGGGGTTTCCTCGGAATTTGCAAAGCCCCGAGAATAAGGCGAAACCCTCAATGGAAGACGAAGCGGAGTTTGTTGAAGACTCGGTCCTTTCTGGGAAAAGCACAAGGGGATGAATCCCCGGGGAAGATTACAGGGCCGACCTACACAGTGAATAACCCTCTTGGATTTTGGCTCACGGGCACACAAGAGAAAATATCGCCGCAAGAACCGTATATGCTGGCGACTGTGCTTCTGTAAATGCTCGGCAAGAGACTGCTGAAAAAAACAAAACAAAAAAAACAAGCAAGTGAAATCCCCGCACCTCGTCCTTATTTATTCTGTACCTCTGGAAATTGAATAACCGAGTTAGGCTCACTTCACGTGGCTTCACCCAATGCTTCGTATATTAGGGAACGAACCACGGCTACAGCAGATGAAAAACACAAGCAATATACCGGGTGCGCTGAGAAACATTCCAACCGTATTTTAACAGTTACAATGGGCCCAGAGATGTGGACATCATTAGTGCATGGTCCTTGTCAATATATCGAAGTGTCCTCATGTCGGATCACGTTTTCCCATAGACTTTAGCGGGAGCTTATGTAATTCATTGGTTCTCCAGAGCATAAAAAAATAGGAATAAGTCTCAAAAATTGAATAAAGATTTTATATCAATTTTAAGATCCGGAAAACCACTCTGCGGAATAAATAACACGAAATTTGATATTTTGGTATACAAAAGAAGCACAAAGAAAAACTATTATTCTTGCTATGCTCTTCACAGATGATGGAAAAACTCCGTTTCACGAGAAAACAAACGGCGAGCTCATTGAAGACTTGCACAATATCTTGTACATATTTTCAATAAAATGGATTTAGTTGAAACTTGATAAATTATGAAACTCAGATGTATATTAGTTGCCAATACAATTACAGAGGCATTGAAAAATTGTATGCGTATTTCTTCCACTTTTTACATGAATATTTATGACGATAATTTTCTTATGCACCGGCATACAGTATAAAAGAAAAATCGAAGCGAAAAAATAAGCGAATAAAAGAGTTACATATGATGTTTGAACAGTTATATGCACTACTGTATATGTAGAATGTAGATTAATACTCGAAAAATCTCACTTTTATGGCCCACTGTGTGAAGTGCATTGGAGGTTATTTCAGCTTTTTCTTCGTCCATCGTCGTTATACGTAAATTTGCAGTCACTGAATCTCGCAACTTTTGTACACGTATCACATAATTAAATTTAGATTCACGATGACTTTCCGGCGGTGAAAGCAAGTGATTTACTAGGAAGAAAAGCTGAGTGAGAGAGAAAGATCCACCTCGTCCATCAGATCCCCAGGGATTTCCTTCCTAGCAAATGCGTTAGGAACAAAGCTTGGCGTCTAAGTGCCGCAGCATCCCAACAAGCAACATTCAACACATAAATAGTGGAGACTGCTGGGGTGAATGCAGTAATCATACTCTATTGCTGATTGCTTCCAGAAACACTCGTGGTGAAGACAGGCATGTACGGCATTTTTTTAATGAGATTTTCTCCGAGGTTCAGCCAAAAATAGCCGAATTTGATTGATGATGTTCTTAAAAAATGTGTACTATATATATTCGAACTACACATGTATGAGTCTATTAAAGATTCCGTGGCTCATAAAAATTGCAAGAATTTTGCATCATTTTCTGTTTTTTTTAAAGAGGTGGTCGATTCTTATTTTCAGTTATACGGATGATTGTTAGCTGCAGAAGCGCAAGACTATAAAACGCAAAACAGGAAGTGAAGATAAAATGAAATGCATAACAAAAGTACTGTAGTTCTATATGTAAAGGCTAAAAAGAGTAAGTGAACTAACGAGCAAGCATAAATAAACTTTAGTAAATACAAGTCATAATATATAGTATAAAACGCGCACCGATTGTGCAGCTATAAAAATTGGCTGTAAACGCTTACCCGCATAAAACACGTGCCCCAATTGCAGTGGATTTTTTTGGATACAGGTTTTTGGCATTTCATCAAGCTTTAAATGCAATTTATTATCTAATAAATTTAAAATTTCCATTTTGTTTAATATTTTTGATCGCGATTATCAAACAGCTCTTGTCATTTTAACAGCAACATATAGCGTTCCGATGATTTAATTCAACATTCTTTTGTTTGCTAAGTATATAATTTTGAATACTGTAGCTTACAGATTTCTGAACTTCGAATACTGTGATTTGACCATGACAGGTAGTAAAATCTAAAAAAAAGTTGCCAGGAAAAAATTCTTACTCAAGTATGACGCGTACTCACCTTTCTGAGGAGAAATAATGTGCGTCTGGTATTTGCGTAAATATGGTATTTGTGTGTTGAATTAATATTTCGTGTACTGTCTGTGTCACTTTTGTACTTGCTGTTGTGTCAGTACTGAATGTACTTTTTTGCAACTTTTTCTTTGTGTTCGATAGCTGTTTGGGTACTTTTTCATGCTACTGTTGTTTTGTACCTTTTGTTCAGGTACTATATAGCTGTATGAGTTCTTGATCGTTATTTTCTTCAAACTCTTGTTGGTTCTCATTTTATATCTCTGGACAGTCTGAAGCAATGCTCTGTAAATTGGACAGATTGAGAACCTTTGACTGAAAATAAAAATTATCAAACGCAGGACGAAGAATATTGGTCAACGACTGAAAATTTTCGAACAATCCACGCCTAAAAGAAAAACAAAGAAGAATTGACTTTATGCTTCCACGTCGATATCCTCCGATGGCCATTATACATATATAGGGTACATGTACTCGTTCAAGGGTTTTAAAAAAAAAAAAAAATCAATGATACGCTTGCCGCATTCAATCGCAAAAAGCATTTTTAACGGAGCTATCAAGTGCATTCCTCGATCTACACACTCACACTGATGTCCTCTCCCATTGTGTTGCCATGGGGCATGGTTTCTCTCGGATCCCCGGGCACCCAAAAATCTTGATGGGACCCGTATCCCGGGATCGATGCGCGGTCGGGAAATTGGGACCGTATACAGACGAATAATATAAGGGCCCTCCCACACGATCCTGGCTGATTTTCCGGAATCACCGCCCGCTGGGTTCTCACTCCGTCCATCAATTTGCCACGATGGATGAGTGCTGGGAGGTTGTGGGGTTCGTGGTGACTCGGTTCACCACAAACTACGGCATTTAATATTTTATATATGTAAATACGTATACAGTATATATATATATATATATATATATATATATATTATATATATAAGCTCCAAAACTCGAACCTCCCCAAGTCAAATACCCCTCAAGTCAAATTTTTTTCAGGTCCCCATTTGAATCCCCTTAGAACCAATAGACTAAAAATATCTCAAAGTCAAAAGCTTTCCCCCTCAAACCCCCATAAGTCTAATTTTCTGTGGCCTGTTGGCCATTATTTTCTTGAAAAACGAAAGACAAATAGCAATAAGAACATAAATTCATGTGCTTTAAAGAAAGTGAAAGACTTAATTGGGCAAATGAACCCCTGCCTCCAAGCTCAGCAGCCTTTTAACTCATTTAAGAAGCCATTTAAGCCCCAGAATATCACCATTTACATTTCTTCTAAGTTTCCCAGAAAAAGGGGCTTCTGTTGTTGTTCAAACTTGTAAAAGTCAAAACCTCCTTAAGTTTAATTTTTTTGCAGGCTCCTTGAAATGTGTCTTAGAGTATGTATATATATATATATATATATACAATATATATCTATACTGTTTATATGGTATTTATAGTTTGGGCCAAACCCAGGATTTTCAGCAGTCACAATTAGGTGGAAACCGCATGGATATTGGCCGGTACACCTGAACGAAGAAAAATGGGTACCGCGTACAATTTATTCTCAGCAACCTAGCGAAAAATCTAATACATTCCGGTTTATATCGTTTACTAATTAACTACGATTATTTTTCGTTTATTGAAAAAAAACATTCGTGATGTAAATTTGAATGGTTCTTACTCTGATTATCATCAATGAAATGTGTACGTAGTAAAATAGGTTCGGAACTTCGGAAATGTTTCGCGGAAAAGCGCCTAAAACGATATAACAAATGACCTTCTTCAGAACTCACAATTTTATTGATAGAAAATAGAAGGGATGTATAAAATACATCTCTGATACAAGTATCGTATACCATCGATTCGATTTGGACTAACGGAATATTTTGCGCTTTTCCCGAAGTTTTTATGGTGCTTTAGACTTTAGAGAACATAAATATTTTTGGTTTCGAAGACCATCAGGTTCCTTCGCTAAAAAACCCCATTTAAACAGAAAAATGCGATCTTGCAGTGTTTCATGCCAAGTTAAGTTGATCGAATGGAAAATCTGTCAAAGAATTTTATCGTCGAATGTGACACTTATTTTCTTCTTGCTTATTGGTATGTCAATTTTTGGCTAATGGTAAAGATTTATGACTGAACTAAAAGACGATTCCTTTTTCAACCAGCCAACAAAATTTAATAAGCTCAACAGCAGAAATACTTTGCATAGGAAAACTTCACGATTTTGGGTTTGAATGCATTTGCATATAGAAATTTCAATCGGAGCAGTTCTACTGGTCGAATGAGAATAATACGCTCTATCATGCATCTGCCCTATATTGGTTTGATTGAACCAAACGATTTATTCGTTGAAAGATTTTTTTTTATCTTGTGCATCACTTTGGAAATCATTGAATACAATTTTCGATGGGCAGGTGTGAAAAAGCACAAATGCAAGAAAGATCCGGTTGAAAATACTGTTGCTCGAAAAAGTAAACATGTTCCGTATAGCAATAACAGAGAAGAATTAGTTGCTTATGAACTGCTGAGTCATCAATTTTTCTTTCAATTTCCTGGAGCATTTTGAGAGGAAAATTCAATGCACACAAATAGAAAGGATATCGTGCAGCAGTGGAGGTTTTGGAATGAAATTAATGTTGTAAATCATCAGCTGAGCTGCGGTCCAGATATCGCATCCTAGTAGTGCAGTATACCATTAAACTATTTTTATGGAATAGTTCAAGGAACATACAGTTTGAGAATGTTGGAAAAAGTAACGGATGATTATTGCATTCATGCAAACAAGAGGAGAAGTTTCTGAAATGAAAACAACCAAGATATGCATGCGTCAGACACGGGACTATTATAGTCTTACTTCCATGTTCTTGGGGATTTCTTTCCTCCGTCGAACAGACTTTTCAAGAATGTTTTAGAGCAGTGTTCCCAACTTTATATGGCCAGCATACGGCCACATTCCCAAAAAAAATTTCTGCAGACTGGCAAATTTTCATAAAATGCTTGCTGACTCAACAAAGTTTTGCTTGAAAGGATTTATAGTGCAGGCATTTGAAAGTGTCTGATTTTTGCAAAAATCAAGTCAAGCACCAATGAAGCAGCTAGTTAAATTTAATAAAATTAAACTAGATAGTTAAATTTAATAAAAAAAATCAGAAAGTTGGCTCAAAGAAAGGTTTCTCAGAATGAAAAAGGAAACGAATTTACATCAGCTGGGGAAAATGTGTCTGAAGTTTCATCAGGAGAAAAGCTAACTTTCCTTTTTCATCAGATAATTTCAAATGCCATTGCCTTTCCAAAATTTAGATCAAGATACAAAATCTCCTTGCTCGTTTCAAGACATGATGAATTACGCTGAACATTTTCTGCAGACTGGCAAACAACTTCTGTTCACCAGTCCATGGACCATGGTGTGCGAAATTTTTCCAATGGCTCCTTTGAAAACCAGAGCCAAAAGAAACAAGCCAACTTGTAATTTAATCCGCGCATTTTGGATGTACAGAAAACAATCAGAAAAGGACAGGAAAGTCCCTAGAACTGGGGTGTGTAAAAATAGGAAGGGTGATGAATTGGCAAAACTAAACTCGCCAAAAAAGAAAAGAACGACCCCTGGAATTGGGACAAAAAACAATTGCCGAAGTTGGAGTTTCTTATCAGCAAGAGAAAATTGACTCCTCCTTTCTCCAAAACCAGGGTCATTCAATTCCTCAAAAGCGCAAAAATTACAGCCAGCTGCTGACAATGCGCCCTGAAAATTTATCCTCTTTCCCCGCTAAAAACAATTTGTCTTCAAAACTTGAAACTTTTTGAGCTGTCAAGAGTCACTAAATTACCCAAGTAAACCAATTGCTTGAACAAGGTTTATTTCCCTACTCGAAAAATTTCAAAAAGTTCGTTGACTAAATAAATGAACACCCGGTTCTGGACAAAAACATGTACTTGTAAAATATTTGACAGGGCAGCAGATGCCACCACCTGGTGTTTTTAGAACTTCCAGGCTGAAAAACCTGCCAAAACTGGTGCAAAATTGGTATATAAGCCTGGAAAATTGGGCAACAGACACAGTTGTGATTAAGAGGTCAACCTGCTGAAAATTGTGAAAAGATTTTGTGAGACTTGAGACTTTGCTAAAAATTTGGGAACTTGGCGTTGACTCTACAAAATCATTGCAGCATATGTGTTCGGAATTTGTGTTTGACATCAGCACCTTTTAATTACTTTAAAAAATCCGGGAAAACTTATTGAAATTGTGTGAGAAGACAATAAAGGGAAGTTTAATTCCATCTTTGGATTGCCAAAGCTTCCACATTGTCTTTTGAACTTGTTCTGTACTTCTTTTATAAACTTTGATATTGTGTGTATGTGTGTTTGCCTATATCCTGTAAAATTTTGTACATTGTGAATTTTGCTTATGGGAAAAAGAAAGGTCAGTGTTAGTGGGGAAAAATCCCCGGTCGGTTTGCGCACCAGCCAATTGCCGTGCTTCAATTCAGCTAATCAAAGTCTTGTTATCCTAAAACTCTGCTCAAACTTTCAGAAATCAAGGTGTAATGCTTGATAAGATTGTCTTCCTTTCTGTAAAACCTTACACATGGGTTGAGGCACATTGTTTTAGAGGACTGACAAATATATTTAAACCTTGAATTTTGCTCTGAATAGTGTGCACCAGCAGGCTCCAGTTTTTCAATAGTTTCCCCCCTCACAGTTCACAGTTGAAACATTTCTGGAAGATTCATATTTGTAGAATACATTATTTGAGGTTCTATGGTCCTTCAGTTTTTTACATCATGTGATTGTCTATTTTATTTTTCTTGATGGCTTTGAACTTGATTAAATGTTGGTTATTGTGGAGTGGTGGATATATGAATCATGTACTAAATCTCATTCAATCTGCTGCCAATGTCTTCATTGCTGTCTTGGAATGTTCTTCTAAAAAAAAGCAAGTCATTACTTCTCAGTAATGAAACTGTGGAGCAGTGTTTCCCAACCCTTTTTGGCTCAAAGACTGGCAAATTTCCATATAATTTTCTGCAAACTGGCCATTTTACTATATTTTTGAAGACTCCAAAATGCTTCATTCAAATGACTTTCTGGCAGGTATTTAAAAAGTGTCAGAATTTTTTCAACATCAAAGCTGAGAACCAATGCAGCTGCTACAGGGAAATATCTTCAAAAAATTGGAAAGGTGGGGTTTTTTGGAATAAAAAATTAAAAATAAATATTAAAAATAAAAATAATTTATTTCACCAGGTAAATATGTGTCTGAATCATTATTAGAAGGAAAGCTAACTTTCATTTTCAATCAGATAATTTCAACTGTCATTGTCTTTCCAAAATTTCAGATAAAAATAACAAATTTTCATTGCTACTTTTGATCAATTTATTCTGCTGATGAAATTTTCCTGCAGACTGCAGAAAACCTCAGAGGATTGGCACCAGTTCACGGACCATGGTTTGGGGAACACTGTCCCAGAGGCATATAAACTTGCAACAATAAAATAGTTATGTGATGACGCATGGAAGGACTTCAGACACTCGATTGAGCGAGGTTTTCAAAAGCTCTCAAACTTCTTGAAAGCCCGCTGCTCGTGTCTCCGCCCTTATGGCACTTCTTCCTCGTCCCTCAGAACATCGAACTTTATATTTTATTTTTATTTTTTACCATCCTCGTTAGTTTTTATGCTGTCACCATCAGTCTTGATCATTATGCCACCCCGCTTATCCGTTATCCCTTCTCCTTGAAACCGCCTTCCACTATTTTTCTTTGGACTTCCGCGGGGAAAAGCCGGGAACGAAATTATGCCTCGGGATAAAAGCAGATGGGAGGGAAAAGGAAGTTAACTTGGCCCCAAGAGCTGAGCGAGCAATCAGCCGATTATGGAACGCGGCTTTCGGAAGAAAATCTTGTGCGGAATTACTTTTCCCCGGACCAGGGAAGGAAAAATCGGGAAAGCGCGATATGAGAAGGAAGGAAGGAAGGAAGAAATCTTCTTCCGGTGCACGTCGCTTTTATCTTCCGTTTTTGTGCGTGTGTGTGTGTGTGTGTATAGGGCAATCGAGGTTTAATTTTTCCGCGGCATTTCGTCGATATTTTCGTTTTCAATTTCGCACACCTTGTTGGACTCGAATCAATAATTCATCATCCATCCAAAGTTTCTTTGGACTTCTTGGAATGAAAGAAAAAGTTGTGGGTCCACTAATACAGTACTTTCCCAGGTTTTTCTTTCCGATTTAAAAAGTGCGTTCAACGGAAATCCCAGTCGCTCCTCCTGCATTTTCCTTCCTATATATACTGTACATTAAACGACTCCAAGACTATTTTAGAAAATAGTGTATGAAATTATTTACTGAGATGGATGAAATTCAAAAGTCGATGAATATCTTCATGTTCATATTGTGACTCGAGGGATGAGAATTTTTCCCTTTCATATTTTTCAACTTTCCATACGGTTCTGTCGTATCGACACATTTTGGCGATGAATTCGCGCGTATCAAAGCGATTTGAGAACTCTTGTCTCAAATATTTGCGATTCTTTAATATTGGGCGAAAGAAATTATTCAAGTGCATCAGAGTCTAACGTCGTTTGTGTAATTTGTTTGTGTTCGATGAATAAGTTCATTTTTAAAATTTGAAATTCAATCATTTTTTCAATTAAAGTCATCGTTTGACGTCACCCGGATATTTTTTTGAATGAAGTACCAGCTAAATTTTTTTTTAATTTATTTGCATCTGGAAAATACCTTATATGCTGGTTCCAAAAGAAATAGGCGAGATAGGTAAATTTTAATCGGTGTTCTATAATAAAATATGTAATTCTCAATTATCTCCGTTATTGTACTCGTAGTAAGGCATTCAATCACTAATAGACGAACTTCCGCTCAGAAAAGTTGGAAATCTAGAGATTTTTTCAATGAAGCATGAAATATCGGGATCAGTATTCTACTTCAAATCACCGCATGACTTGAACTTGGTGGTTTACAATTCATATCCACATCAGAGAAACTAATTCAACATTTTAAAGATTGAATAGAAGCATTCTAAAAAAAAGCAGCAAGCGCACAATTGGCGTCATTAATTTCAAGTACGTGCACATGAATTACAGCATATACAAAGAACGTACATTTTGAAGTTTACAATAAGGAAGAGAAAGTTTTGTAGTCAAATTTTCTGAAATATGGTAATTGTATTGAGGAGATTCTGACATGGTTTGTTTTGTTATTTTATTTTTAGAGGCTTTGAAATAATTTTTGTAGGGTCGACATGGTAGCGAAAATTTAAATTGTTCGATGATAATTCGTATAGTGATCATGATTTCATCAGGCAATGATTCAGGAAAGATGTCGCTGGTATTGGATGCGAAAGTTTGTTCACGACTTAGAGTTTCAGAATCGTGAATACAGCCGGCATTTTGATTTATTTTTATTACTTATGTATTTCTCGAGTAATGGAATCGTTTATCAGATGCGTCACAAATATTGTGCGGAATTTTCTCGCGGTCCCTCTATGAAACAAGGCGCCAAATTGGAGCCGAAACTGTAATCCAATCAGCACATCACCGGGATGCGCCGACACAAACGAAAGTTAAACCGATTCCCGCGAAAGGGGTATCCTGAAATAAAACGCGAAACGAATTGGCAAAACAAAGACCCTCAAGGCCAAAAAAGGAGAGCGATCCCCGGAAACGGGATAAAAAAAATCGCCGAAAAAGTCGGCGCCACCCTTTTGACAGGGGGACATCGACTCATCTAAAAACTTGGGGTCATTCGACCCCTGAAGACTTCTTGAAAACACAAACCAGCTGTCAAGAAGGAGACGAAAAATCTTGTCTCTTGTATCGTAAAACAATTTGTCTCCCAAATTCGGGACGTTTCGAACTGTCAAAACTCGAGCTTTGAAATGCTCAACTGGCAACTTTACAATCTTAACAGCCTTTGCAAACTGTCAAGACCCATGTTTTTCAGCAGAAAACTAATTTAACAAACGGTTGAAAGATCGTAAAAACATCCACCCGGTTTTCGGGTACATTTATGAAACCTTTACGAAAAACAGCAGATGCTACCACCTGGTGTTTTCAAATCTGCGCAAACAAGGAAGACCCTCCAAAATCAGTGCAAGAATCATATATAAACCCCAGAAAATTGGGTAACAAAGTCAGTCAAGTTTAGAAGGTCAAACTGCTGAAGTTGTGTTCTAAAAATTCGGAATTTGGAACTTTGAAAATTCTCCACAATCAGGGTGATTTCGAAACATCGCAAAATCAAAAGCGTCAGTACTCTGCTTTTACCTTCGGTCCTTCAACCCTCCTTTTTGTTAAGAACGGGACTCGTTTTCTTAATTTATCTCCTCAACGTCGTGCGGGAGTACCTTGTCAAAATCGGGACCTGACCCAGTTGCGAAATTCTAATTGTAAAGGAAATCAAGTCCACTTCTGGACTACTTGAAATCCTACGACTCCGAATACTGTTCATTGTTGCAACTCTTGTATATCTGAGTGTGTATGCTTTGTATTCTGTGCAAATCGTGTGTATAATTTAACCTAGTGTGTGTGTGTGTGCATCAAAGAAAGGTCTGCGCTAGTAGGGAGAAATCCCGGTCGGTTCGCGCCCGGCCAATTGCTGTGTTTTGATTTATTCATCCTAAGTTTGAAAACTCTGCTAAAAAGGCTGCAATCAAGGTGTAAGGCTTGATTAATCTAATTCTGACTTGTAAAACCTTACAAAAAATTGGTAGCAGAGCGTGGTTATAATCCGCGAAGAGGAACTTCCAAAGGTCTAAAAATCTCGAACCTTATAACTCTACGATCCTCTCTTTGAAAAGTCTTCCACTGCCTAAAACTAACTCATTTCCTGTTGATATCTGTATCTATATATACATATCTAAATATTTCGTGAAGAAAAGGAAATCTTTGAACAAACGCCTAAAAAACTTCTGAGTTATTTGTGTATAAGATCTGAACCAAGCAATCAGAAAATCCCGTTTTGTGGTAAGAAAGCCTATACTGTTTAACCTTCTATTTTTCTCAGTAAAAGCCAACATTTGGTAAGAAAAAATCCTTTTCTCTGAAAGTATTGTGAGTATACAAACTTTAACTCTTTTCCTGCATCTTGAAACTTATTCAAAAGAAGAAACGTCTATTTTTGGAGTTATTTCTAAAAACCTTTTTTCCGTGAGTTGTTAACAAAATCTTTTCCTACTTCCAATTCTCTACTCGGTTTGAAGATGAGAACTGAGAGGCCTGTTACCAGGCAGCCCACTACCCAAAATCCTGGGGGGCCCAATCCAGAAAACGAACCAAATTTGGTCACATCCAAACCTCCCGGAAACCAAGATTCCCAAGAATTAAGGTTGACTGCTGGTTCTCCTCCGTTGACCATGTCAAACAAATCTAAAAGAAAACCTGGAAGACCTCCAA
>CAJPEX010004650.1:0-20373 GCA_905338405.1 Notodromas monacha | reverse complement strand
TTTCTGACGAAATCCTGTTGGAAATCTCACCTTGCCCTCGCCGGAAAAGTACTGATCTGAATATGAATATCCGAGTACTTCGTGTTGCAGTTGTAACAGAACGGCCAGCAAAAGTACCGTCGAGAAAGTACTGAACATTTTCGCCCTCATAGCTAGCCAAGTATTGCAAATCCGATTTTTAAAACAATTTTTGTCTGCCTTAGATTATCACTTGTGACAATTGACCAAGCTGAGTATAATGATCGAATATGAAGTTCGCTGCAATTTTATATCCTCCTCCGACGATGCATTGCTTATCAAAAAAATTCGCGTTGTAGTCGTAAATAATTGGAAAATAACGAGTTCTTCCACGCGTCGAGGATTCGTTGACAATTGTATGAGGGTGTCGATAGTTGAATCAAAACGTAAATGGCGAATTCCCGCGATCGTGTCAATTGCTCGCTTCTCTTGATTCAACTAAAATGAAGTATTCTGAATTATTCATATCCATGCAAAAAACGCGCGAACAAAAAGTTCTTCCACGCCTTGGATATTTCTTGCCAAATATATGAGAATGTTGAATACGTCATTGGCGAATTCCCGCGATGTTGTTAATCGCTCTTTCTTGTCGATTGAGGCATCAAGCTGTGAAAAACAATCCAAATTATTTGCACTCTTCGCCAATAATTGACGAATGATAATTTCTTCCACGCGTTGAACGCATGCATTGCAAATTTAATGGGGTTGTCAAAAACGTCATCGGCAGATTTCCACGATTGCTTCTTCCTCCTAATTTTCGAAACAAATTATCTGAATTATTCGCACTCGTTTCAAAAAAGTTTAAAGTAATTAATTTCTCCACGCGTTAGACATCTGTTGCCAGTTTCATGAAATTTTCGATATCTGAAGTATAAAACGTCATTCGCGGATACACGTGATCGTTTCTCACTTCTTTTTTTTCATTTAGCAAGGAAATAATTCAAATAGTTCGCACTCTTTACAAAAAATGGTCAAAGAATAATTTATTGCATGCGCTGAACATTCATCGTCAATTTTATGAGGGTGTTGGAAGCGTCATTTGCAAATTCCTGCGATTTTGTTCCCCTCTCCTTTTTTTCTAGGGAGCAAACAATTTGGTCAAAAAATAATTTATTCCTTGCGCTGAACATTCATCGTCAATTTTATGAGGGTGTTGGAAGCGTCATTTGCAAATTCCTGCGATTTTGTTCCCCTCTCCTTTTTTTCTAGGGAGCAAACAATTGTACTAAATCATGAATTCCCTCGTTTGGTGATGATTCCTTATTGCAGGATATTTCTTTGTTTAGTTCAAAATTACACAAATACTCATTCAACTCATATACGGTAACATCCATGTTAATCTTAAATGTTATGAACTTTCCCGAGAAATTCGGGAAATACATGCTATGAATTTTCCATCCAATCTGAGTAGCATTCAAGTAAGTCCATCATACACTGCTTGTTTTATTTATGCAAAATTTGGAACGGTGTTTTTGGCAGACGAGTTATTTGCATCACACCTTCAAGGAATGAATAATGTAGATACGTCGCACAAACATTCTTTACATCATTATATTGCTCGCAGATACTGTATATTTAGACCATTTTCAAAATAGAGTACTAATGTGGCAAGGAATGTCCATGGACTAAATATGAATAATGATTACTGTACTGCATTCAGGTACACAACACAATGACAACCAGCGTCTGATTATATCACGAAATGACTGGAATCTTCTGCCAATATTATCAAATCTTGTATATTACCAGGGTGAACAAATACTGCTGGAAATTTTCAATTTACGTGTTTAGCATGGTTCACGAAGAAATAAAAAATAATATATCGATGAATAAGTAATACTGAGTTTTTTGCATATCACACGCAAATCACCAGCACTATGTGGCCTAATAACGTGTTTCCTGAACAATCATTGAACAATCAGAATGTCATCTAATGGGATGCTTGGTTCATTCCGGGAGCCCCGGTTATTGGAGTTCTCCTTCATATCCTTTCCACAAATTTAGAACGCATGGAAATCTTCTTCTAGTCCCAGGTGTTGCTCCAGAAATTTCCTCCATACGATTTTCATGGAGTCCATTCCGGATTCTGCAATAGGTTCTTTCTTGCTAAAGATGAACCCGACGGATTCAGGGCCTCGGCGCATACACCGCCTCCCGCAGACAGAAAATGGCTTGTGTTCAAAGCCCATCCTTCATTCTCATCGTACATGCCAAGAGGGCGGGGTTACCGTTGCTCCACCCACACGAGCGGATGGCTGTCACGAAATTAAGATTTACGATTTGTTCAAGATATACGATATGTACAGAATTTGACAGCAGTTTCAATTTCGACAATTCTGAATGTATCAGAGCAGGATTGAGGAAATTGTTTCTAAAATGCTTTCGACTCTATCTACAGATTTATGGAGACGAATCCATCTTATTTAGAGAAAGGTTGACAGTTCTTGGGAATAAAGTGCAGTATTTTCCTGATCTTGTTTTCTTCTTGCATCCGGGGATGATGGGCCAAAATGGCGATGATATGATGCGGCACCAGTTGAATAACCTTTGCTTGGTACCATCCCCTTCTCTGATACAACTCAATCACATGAATAAAGGATTAAAAAAAAAAGGGTCAAATCCGTTGAACTCTTTTATTTCCATTCATCAATGAATCAACTGCAGTAAATGCACGTTGATTAAGATGATAATCCTCAACACCACCCAACAGTATCTTGAACAACAATTCTGTACATTTGGCATGACATTTGGAACCATAGGTGCTGGCCATCTCTTGGACATGCCATTCGACAGCAAGGCACTGAAGTCCAGGTCATGTCCTCCTGACACACGGCAAGTGAAGCAATGTCCCCGGAATGTGCAAGAGCGAGAGTTTTTTCATCATCACTGACGATTGAGGATGCTGGTACTAATTCCATGTTTTCATCGCAGTGGATTGTGGCTGTTGAATTGATCCGGCGGTTGCCAACATACGTGACATGTCCATTCTTCAATGCGATTTCTGGACACTGACGTCGGTCCCAAGCATTCGATTCTTCGATAATTTCTTCCAGCTTTTGTTTGGCAATTTTTGATGCTGCTGCGAATTCTATGTCATCAGTTGCAAGAAAATCGAACTCGCATTGCTTCACACCCTCGCAGATCTCAAGAACATCCGCTGGAATGTGGCCTTCAACATCCAGCAATGGGACAAAATCCAGATCGTTGATTTGCTCATATGTGTAAGTGTTGTACGTGAACAGGGATTCTTCTTTCGAGACTCTCCATGTCTCCCCGAATTTGTAATGTACATCTCGCATTGAGGCATTTGGACTCAGTACTTGGCCAGCACGTGAGGTCAGATCATTGTCCTTATTAAAGTCACAGTTACCAAGTAGACCTTGAAACTGGGCCTGGAACTTTTCACACATGAAGGAATATATCATGTTGACCATTCCATCCTCCAGCTCCAGGGAGATTGAGACTGTCCCTCGAGGCAAGTTTAACCTGTAGCTTGAATCAGCCAAGCTTTGGTTTGCTGATGAGATTTTTTCGAGGACTACTGAGTGCATGTTGATTTCATTCAAGGCCTCTGGAAATTTGAATCTTTCTCCATCGATCCATATCTCGAGTTTGTCCCTGACTGAGCTCAACTTCACCTCTACAATCTCATTCCCAAGGCATTGAAACGCGATCCCGCTGAAAACCGTACCCTTTCCAGAAGATTCGATTATATTGCCCCCATCCTTGACGTACTTCTCGAGTCTGACTTGAACATCGCATTCGCGATACCTGGTCAAGACGTATTCACCATGTCCATTGAAGGTGTATTCGAGTCCATCAGGAGTGTTGAAGTGTGGGTCACCGCCGCTCCCTGCGGCTGTTGGGGGTTCATAATGATATCCACAATCCAGCGGTCGGACGGAAAAGTAGGGATCGCAACTCTCCTTATTTCCCAATTTGCAACACCATAGAAAAGCTAGTTTGTCGATCTGGACATGTAACGTTGCGTGAATCTCGGGATGGAAGAGAAATGGATGGGATGCAATGAAGTTACGCCGGTCTTCGTTAGTGCAGTCGACGAGATTTCCGGTGTAGCAACAAAATTGTGCAGAGGTTTTCCCAAAAAATGGTTGCTTCTGCAAGTAACAGTCACCGCCATCAGCATTCTTGGAACGATAATGCTTAAACCGATCATCTTTCTTCGCTAAATGCCGCGTTGGTGGACAATGATCCACTTCGATTCCTGGAATCAACTTGGGATATTTGCTAAAATCACAACCTGCTTTGGGAGTCTTCCTGGTCCAAGGAGCCTTATCAAGGCGTTGCTCATCAGTATCGAAGGCAGGCACAACAAGGGCATCTGGATTCACGATCCGGCCATTCAGGACTATTTCTTTGTGTTGCGGAGTACACGAGTCCCCAGCAGGCTTTAGAATGGCGTGTAAGGCCACAGTGTTGAGTGGCAGAAATGCTGTGATTGGAATCTCAGCCTCACCAGAGTTTTGTATCGGACTTGCTGTTTCCACCTTCTCCAACTGATCCCAAGCCATCATTTGCTGGTCCCAACGAGCGAATCTACAAAAAATTATCTCAGAATCATCTGGGAAATTATTCTTATCCCAGGAGAGGGAAAAGTTTCCTGTTTCCACGTTTGCTGTCAATGTGAATGAGTTCCTCTCGTTATGCGGTGGGCTGAGGAGTTGTATGGTCCCATTGTGGGACTCCACGATGTGTTGTTCATTTTCAAATGAGACCTCATACTTGATCCTGCTCAACTGATACAGTGGAGGGACAAAGCAAAATTCTCGTTATGCGGTGGGCTGAGGAGTTGTATGGTCCCATTGTGGGACTCCACGATGTGTTGTTCATTTTCAAATGAGACCTCATACTTGATCCTGCTCAACTGATACAGTGGAGGGACAAAGCAAAAGATGTTGTCCTTGTCCTGTACAAATGCTTCGACCCTCATGGTCTTGGGCTTGCTGCCATGGTAACCATCGTAGAAAGTGCAAAACACACTGCTTTTGGGTGGGATGCACGGACCTTTGATGTGCATTTCTTGACCGCCCGAGACAGACACTGAGGTTGGCTTTGATATCAATTCGCTTCCGGGCTCAAAGTCTTCGCATGGTGCTCCCCCAAACAACTTGTGGTTGTCCAGTCGTAAAACATAAGTTCCAGGTTTACCAGTGTTTGAGTTCAACGCCAAGTTTCGTACTTCCGCTGTGCAAGAACCATTAAGCTGATGGGATATATTCAAATAAGGGTTCTTGTACCCGGCAAACGCATCGTCCTTGCCCATGAGTTCCCCATGGGTCCATTGGATGTAATCATAATGAAAAAGCGCAAAGGAATAGATACCGTCCGAGGCGAGAGCCACTTGAACATCGTTTTCTAGGCCAGTCGGCAAGAAACTCCTCAACGTATTCCACGATGCGATGAACACCCAGTTAATTTCGAGTTCGT
Source organism: Notodromas monacha (assembly GCA_905338405.1). Classification (NCBI taxonomy): domain Eukaryota; kingdom Metazoa; phylum Arthropoda; class Ostracoda; order Podocopida; family Cyprididae; genus Notodromas; species Notodromas monacha. The sequence continues at coordinate 14,907 of CAJPEX010004650.1, read as the reverse complement.
CGAATTCCGGGTAGGCCAACAAGATGTCCTCAGTTACACGCATGTGAGTGTCTTCATCGTCCACGCTCTCGAGGTAGAATGTTTTCGAGTCCTTCGATCGAGTTAAAGCATCGGCCCAAAATGGAGCTATGATCGGAGGCATGTCTTCCTTTTCACTACACACGTCCATGAACTCGAGGAAAACTTTGTCAAATACTAGGTACCCATTCGAACTCATGGCAAGGCGGGTATGCACAGTGTCGAAAAAGTGGAAGGGTGCTCGCAACTGGATAAAGGGAGTCAAACAGTCATCGCAACGTGGACCTTGGCGATACAAGCTTTCGTCATACGACCACGGGGAATATATCTTTGCTTCTTCGGAAGCATTTGTCATTTTGATCATTAACAAAGCCGAGAGGCCCAAACGAAGAAGAATCCTACTTGACTTCATCAGTTCACGCCGATTCTCACTGCTGAGGGAAGTTTCTGAAACATTCAATAAAACATACGTGTTTCAATATACCGTCACATTATTGCTGAAATTTAAAATTAATTACGGATCAATTAGAATACAGAAATGCAAACGAAATAATTGACCAATTCCACAGTAAAATCTTGAAGCGAATCAAGCCTGCACAGTACTGTATGCGGATGCCTGTTTCACTCTGGTGAAACGGCGCAATTTGTATATCGAATTTTTTTTTTATTGACGAGTTGGGATTTTTTCAACTTGCTGTGAAGATTTTAAACTCTAAGCGACTTTATGATAGTTCTACAATCACGTGTGACATTGCATGCGATCAACAATTTTCATGATTTGAAAAAAAAAATTGACTCACGTGGACATACTCGTGATTATGATGGAGTACCACGATCTTTGATCGTGATTACAGATGCACCTACTGTACATGGTTAATGGATCCATAGCACGCTGTTCATTATTTTCACTGGCGAATTTAAAATACCCTCGAGATATAATGTTGTCATGTTGTTCAATATACTGTACTTTCATTACATATTGTCACTTGATCCATTCCCAGCATGAAGAACATGTTCGCAAGGAAACAAAATGAAGCAGAATTGAAAAATTATGAAGTTAGAAAACGAAGGTTGGGTGTTGGTTGAAATTTTCTTGCAAGTATTCCCATTACAACTACAGTATATCATCATATATAAATAACAGATTTCATTACAAATTCCGATGCATTTACTGTTAAGCTGAAAAGTTCCCACGGACCGGCAAAAAAATTTCTGCGGGCCGGCGCTGGTTCACGGACCACGTGTTGGGAACACAACAGCTTTGCTGCTTCACGTGCACATTGATTTTCTGGCATTCCAATTACGTATGTCGGAGTGGGGATAAGTTGCCAGGAAGAATTAATCCTTTCCGATTGCCACAGCTTTACAGCGGTATCGGATCCTGAAATCAATTCAGTACTGTATTGTCCTTGTTCCTGAAATCCTGGCATTCTTCAGGGAAAAAAGTTTACAACCTTTCAAGACCAATTCAATCACCTATGGTATTTGAAGTTCAACATTAATACTGATTGATGAAAAGGAGTACAAGTAGAGATCTTAGGGCATCTTTCTCTGACATCTTTGATCTTGGAACTCTAATGAGAGCCAACAAAATGTTTTTCGTGTTAAAGCCCTAAGTTTTACTTCCCTGTTTCAGTCATTCTTGTATATATAGTTGCTGTGAAGGATCAAAGATTGCTACTTGTACTCCCTAAGTTCTGTATAGTTTAGGTATTGATCCCATCATGCAAATTGGAAATCGCCTAAAGTTTTCAGGAGAAATTGGCAGATAACGACTTTACGCGTGTTGATCGTTCAATCAAAACGTCATTGACGGATTCCCGCGATCGTATCCGTCACTCCTTCTACTTGATTGCGCTAAAAAAATTATGCAAGTTTTTCGCATTGAATGCGAGAATTGGCAAATTATAATTCCTTCCACGCGAAAATTTCATCAGAGTGTCAAAAACGTCATAGGCGGATTTCCGCGTTCGTTTTCCTCCACACCTTCTTTTAGATAGAGCAACGAATGTATGATCATAAATTTATGATTGGGTGATCATTATTTCCTTCAACATGATGCATCTTCTGAGAGTTCAAATTTACACTATAATAATCGTTTTACTTATAAAATACATCAATGCATATCTTCAAAACATGAAAACTGTTTATACGTTGGGTGAACATCGTTATATTGCGGCAGATATCAACCATGTTGCGAACTACTATACACTCATGTTTTTTAAAGACTTATCGTTATTTAAACATTTAGTAAAATATTACTACTGTAACCAGCAGGTACATAAGAAATATTTTATTATTCTGATTGTCCTACGAATGGACTAAATCTTTTGCCCTGAAGATCGAATATTTTAAATTTACAGGGTAATCAAATACAGTACTGCTGGAGAAATTCAATTTACGTGTGCAAGGTTGAAGTACAGTAATATAAAAAAGCCTAAAACAATCTCAATGAAGACATTTCGCATTGAATTCCCTTCAAATCACAAAAAATGGATAAAGATGTACCTAACGCGGGAATGCTCGTTATCACGGTAAGATATGTGGCCTAATTTCTGCTCTCAATATGAATGAAGAATCGAAATGTCCAATGTAATGGGATGTTTGGTACAGTCCTGTACATTGTTGAAGCTTCGATGATTGGAGTTCTATTTCACATCTCCTCAACCAAGAAAAGCTGGGAAAAGCTTGTACTAGTCCCAGGGATTGCTCCAGAAAGTTGCTCCACATACTGTATAATCTTCATGGATTGCATTTCGTTTTTTGGTGGTGAATTGGGTGTGATACTATACGGATGAGAACACCGTCTTCCGCCTCCAGGCAGCAAATGTACTTAACACCGTACTTTCCTGCATTTGTTAAGTGTTACATTTGTACATGGTTACAGCATTGAACATTATTGCGAAGATTTTGCGAAGATTTTGCATCGATGGGTTAGTTCACTTGGCCATACCTTACCAAAAAAATAAAGGTTTTAATTCTGTTGAACCAAGCTTTGAAAATTTTAGTGCGCGTGCTGATCCTGGAATTCGCTCGAATTCAGGTGCGGGATTCTGGAATGAGGGAAGGAGGTTCCAAATGCAACCAAGTGAAATGCAAGGATGAGCCTTGGCTGCCTGAGGGCGGAGTCTACCACTAGTCCCCTCCCCCAAATGCGCTGATGGCTGGTTACGACTTCATCTTCAATGTTTACGATATTTTTGTTTCAATAAGGCGGTGAACATGTGAAGATCTCCCATCGAAAAAAAATGGACAAAGAGTTACTTTCTGTAAATAGGAGGAAAATTTGTGTCAAGTGGGCGGTTGCCGTTCGTTACTTATTTGGCGTCCACAAAGAGATGATTAATTTGCCTGACACTTCTCCAACAATCCTACTTGCATAATAGGGAGCCTTCCCGAAATGAATTTTGCCTCATACCAGTATGCTGGTCATGTATGGTTTGTTCTCGTGTATTCTTCATTAGAATATAATGGCGAATGCAATGAAAACGAAATGGAATAATACATATGAATAAAAATTGCAGTGTGCAGTACAAAGGTTGATACTGTAGTTAAACTACGAATCATTTTCAAAGTAGATTTTCTTCATGAGTATTCACAAGATTGTCATTTCCACAAGAGCATAGTATTTAATGAAAAATGGAATATGTGCATAACTTGATATAAATTTGGAAAACATCTTCTACGAAAAAAGTTCTTTTAACTTCAGGCAGTTGCATTGATGAAGAACTGCAGAGAAGATAACCACCCTCAATCCACTGGTTGCCTTAGAATTGTTGAATTTTGGAGCTGTTGTGGGTTTGTGATGCGCACAATAAATCAGCAATATTCGGAAAATTGTGTAATTGGCGCATGTTATGACTTTAGAATGGGTGAGATTTTGACGTCAGACTGACCAAGACTCTATAAATCAGTTATATTCTGTGAATTGATTAATTGGCGCATGTTATGACTTTATAATCGTTCGATTTTGACGTCAGAAAGCCTGAAACTCTATAAATCAGCGATATTCTGTGATTTGTGTAATTGGCGCACGTTATGACTTTAGAGTCGTGCGATTTTGACGTCAGGATGACCGACACTCTCTAGACCGCCACAATCCTGTGACACTGTGATTATTTACACCCAGCTACTATATTTGGAAGAAATAGCTTAAAATGTCCGCGGTTGTTCGCAGAGCACAGAACTGCACCAATTGGCGAGGTCAACTCCGGGTTAAACTTTTACACAATATAGGTTTCACATAGACAGTATTTGTTATCACGCTGTTCGGACATGGCCAAAAACAGGAAGAAAGCAACATTCCATTGGGAAGCGGTTCTCGCTTTCGCTGTTACTATTTTAATCACGAGGATTTCGATTTGTGATTGCAAAACTCCCGCGAACCAACAGGTAAGAAACGTGAGATTCTTATACTGTATTGTTTGAATAAAAAAAACTTGAAATTTGATGGATTAACCGCTTTTGACCTTTAGAAAATCGACTTGCCTCATTCGAAGGACACGCGGAATAACCCGATCGTCTTCAGTGCAATTGGGCAACTTCATCTCCCGTTGCTCTTCTCAGTTACGAAAAGTATTTATTTATGTCCAATTTTTATTTTATTTTCCGTAGACCAAATACTGTGTGAGTAGTGCTTTATAAAAAACTCTACGATGCTCATTTCAACTGCTGAAACAACGATTTAGTCTATGACAGGAATTTTAAATAAAAATACTCATCGAATTAATTTCAACCAAAGGGTATAAATGAGCAAAATTGTTCTTCTTGAGCATTATAAGACTTATTTGAGGACCATGGTCCCACAATCTGGTTATGGTTCTAATTTTTCTTGCGTATATAGCTGCAGAACCCTGAGGCTCCGCAGATTATTGCTGAAGATAATTTGGCGATCAACTTAATATTACACCTTCGGAATCACTGAATTTTTTAATGTATTGCTGTTTAAAATGGCACGAAAATTGTATCTTTCGAGAAATTCGTGGGAATCCGTATGAACTGCTGTTTACGTGAAATTATTTGAAAAGATGAAGGCTTATGACACTTTTTCCGCTGCCTCAAAACATGTGTACGGTCTTACAAGGAACGACATGGGCACATTTTTATAAAACCATCATGTGAAGAAACTGCATGATTCAGTGCCACTTGATGGTTTTTTCCTTGTACATTTTTCGAATTTTTCCCAGAATTTTTTTTTATTTCCTAATTTTTAGTTATATTTTCTGTCAAAGGAACCGCGAAGCTTCAACAGATAATTTCGTAAGATATACGAGTGCTGTATTACCTTGATTTTAAATTGATAACTGTCCACTTTCTTTCGAGGATTTCGGCCAGAAATGGTGGTGCTGAATGTCGGACATGGGTTCAAGCCCTCCCTTGGGTACTTCGTAGCCCCACAGGACGGAATTTATTTATTCAACTTCGGAGGATTGAGGCACGATATCATAGTTAGCCCTGGTTTCGAGGGGTTTTGTCTGAAGCATATGGGGCACGAGGAATACGATTCCGTGCTGAACTCAAACCTCCGAGACCCAATAACTCTCGCTGGCCACAACCTAATGAGCATGAAAAAAAAGGAAGCCTTGGAATATTACGGGAGACTAGATTCTAAATCACGCGATTACTCGGATTCCCTTGGCTTTCTGCACAACAACTGGTGGCGATGCAATGGACGACTGATTGCTGATCCAAAAGTGAGGTCTAGTCAAACACTTGCCAGCCATACACAAATCGGTGAAAAGCGTCATTTCCATCCTGTTTCCGTAGGACCCGGATGCAATTGCCTTCTCCGTGGGAGATATACCCAATGACGAAATGACGTCTCTTACGGAATGTGAGCATTTTACATTCCTTCCATAATTTATATAGTCTTCTAACCGAGGCTGGAAATCAGGAAAACAATTTTGAAAGGACTAAAGAATGCAGGAATTCTTGTTCAGTGGCGAGAAAAGATTGAGTTGATATTTCACAAAAAATTGAGGCCTCACAAATTGCAAATAAGTCAAAGACTTTGCCCTTTTCAAGGTTTAGTCCGAAGAAATAGTGATCATGTCTGAATTGGGTCACAACTCACATCAGCATAGCATGAGTACGAAGATTATATTGGAAGTGGGTTGTGTTGGGGACTCCCTGCGCACCCCGAATAAAAATCAATTATAAATATCTAATTGGGTGGAAAACCACCCGCGTGTAAAAAATGGATAAAATCTGTCAACGGCTTTCCCCTCCCCCGAGAAAAAATTAAACTTTCTTGGTGCCAAGACGTCTGTCTTGGTGCCAAGACGTCTTTGATTACCGTTTTATCGGCCAATCCCAGGCCTTCCAGATTTCTCTGGCCCTTGATCAACCCCCCTTGATCAAGGACCAAAGAAGGAATTAATACATACCCCTGATTTTATTGTCACAAAACAGTTTGAAGCTTGCTGCCGGAGCAGTGTGATCAGAGGTTTTCTAAGAGGTTTTTGTCATCCTATTATTTGTTCAAATCTGAAAACTTGTTTTGTGTTTGTTGCTATTTTTTACATCCTTAACTTGGGACTTCTTGAAATACATTCTAATTTCTAACTAGGGATTCCACTGTGAATTCCCAGCCCCTGTCCCAGGCTGATTTTGTGTTTCTCTTGAAATCTTTTATTTTACAACTTTCCTTTTCAGCACCTTCTTGTTGTGTTGACTTCAGTCACCAACAGGTTGGAATATGTGTGTACAGTACAGTACTTACTTTTACAAAGGGGATGATTCGATTTAATTGTCATTGGGGATGTTTGGGTTGCAAAGGATTTTGAGGAGGATTCTTATTTTTATTGTTGTAGGCAACGGGAATAAAATTCTCCCAAGGACTTTGACATCATTGGCAGTCAATGTTAATGTAAGATTTGTCATGACATGAGGCAGCCCTCCGCTGTATTTCCAGGCGAAACTTGTAATACATTCTCCTCGAGCTTCAGCTTTGTAAAATTGGCAAAATTTACAAAGGTCGAAAACCGAAATTTCAAAGCAATTTTCGACTTAATTTCCCACAGTGCAAAAAACTCTGGCCCAAAACCTGGTTGAAACTTTGCAAAAACAGATCTTGAATATAAAAAAGTTTATCTTGTAATAGCGAAAGGACAAGTTCAAATGGTTGCATGATGGAAACTCAAAAAACAAATCTCAGGGTATACTTCAACCTTCGTCATTTTCTTTAACTCACTTTGAAAAGTTGCCAATGAGAAAGAAAATATTGAAACGGAAGATATCCACAGATGAAAACAGTCAATTGACATTGAAGAATCCTGAGAAGAGGGGTTTAAATGTATGTGACATCAGCAGAGGGATTACTCTAAACTATAAACATTCTTTCAATAATACAAAATGTCCAAAAATAAGTCCAAATAAATAAAATTAGTTGAAGTATACAGAAACCTCCTCCATTCTCTGCCAGCTGAGGCATTCGAGAGGAAAAATTTTTGAGGCTGTATTTGCTGGTTGCTTAATTTTCAAATACCCCATCAAATACAGGAATATTGGTAGACATGGGTTCTAATGTTGAAGCGAAATGATTGTCGAGTTTACTCACGAAAAAGAAACGAATTCACACCAGTTGTCAACTTTCATACCCAATAGCCTGGCTTCACAGTTCCTGGTTAATTTTTTTTTTTTCATTTCGTACAGGGAAACTTGTACCGTTCCAAACCGTTCACTGGAATTTTGGCGATGGATTCAACAGCACCAATGGGACCTTCATCGCTCCTCAAGCCGGCTTATACCACTTCTTCTTGCACTTCGGAGGACATGGAACACTGGGACAGGCGAGGATTGAGAAACCGGACCTCGTGTTAGCTGCGGGTTCAGTGGGGACGTTTGATCAGCACACTGTTGAAATTGACACCATTTCTAAATTGGACGAGGGAGAATCTGTTTTCGTTTCAATTTTGGGAAGCATCGTCGCGAATCCCAAAGAAATGAAATTCTCTGGATTCCGTATAAAATAAAAAAGTAGGTCATCTTAAATGCATGCATATGAATTACGGACTTTGTAGTCATTTCATTCATCCTTTCTCAATAACCCTTCTGATGCAAAATTTGTTTTTTTTTGTTGCGGATTTGTGTGCACTCAAGAATGGTATTTAAAAAAAAACCATGACAGTGTTTGCAGGGCAAAATCAGAAAAATCCCAGCATTTTTTAAAATTCCCCACAGAAAATTTTCACTTGGAAATGAAACAATGAACTCTTCAAGGCTCCCTTTTTTCTCCTGGCCTTGTGTTGTTTCCCCCATTGAAAGATAAAATTTAAGCTTGAAAGTCACAAGCCCTGGTTAGAGGCCAAAATGAATAAGGTCTGACTCAGGACTTCCACAGCATTTCTTTATCCTGGATAAAATCCTACTTTGCCCTTCCCACCTGGCAGGGGTTGAATAACCTTGTGCAAGAATGTTATGCAGGTCCAACGGGAGAAAGTCCAACTTTGCCCTGGAATGGAAAGGAGGCTGCTGCTGTCCAAGGGTTAGTCTGGTTAATGGTTAAGATTCATTGGAAGTGGAATTTCAGCACATAAGGACCATTCAGCAAGCACTTGATTGTTGTCCATTAATATTTTAAGAATGCTTTTTTTGTTGCCTGAGTCATCATGCCACCATTATTTGAGTCCTTATTGCGCAGGATCAAAATGTTCTTGCATTCTCAGTCAGCTTGACAAAACACTCCCACAATATGGATAAATACCATACATGATCCAATCATTTATTCAACATTTTCCCCCCCCCCCCCCCCTCTAGTACAGAGAGGCATCTATTATAGAGACCAGCAATTATTTCCAAATGTGGAGAATATGAAAATAAAAAGGGGGGAAGGGGGGAGTAGGATACAACTATGATTTCCCACTGATCTTTTGAAATGAGACAGAAATGCAAGAAAGGCTAAAGGAAAAGGGCTTGTTGTTGAGGGATTAAAACTGGATTGTGCCAAGGATTATTAGGATCAAAATAACAAAATTCTTGGAATTAAACCCCCCCCATCCTTCTTTGACCTGCTGGCCACTATTAGAGGCTGGAATTAGAGTACTAATCCCTTGAGCCACCTGTGAGACCTGGCATTTATTGGAGACCAGAATCTACTGGAAACAATAGACATTCATTGGAGCTTACAAGGGTTCTAACAAAAGTTCTTGGAATGAAAATGAAAATGGCGTCTAATATCATGCTCTGAATAGTCTGAAAGAAAACCCCAGCAGTAAAATGTATAAGTTTGGTTTTTTATATGTAGTTTCAACTTGGTAAATAAATTGATTTGAACGTTCTTGCTCACAGATCTGAAACACTGTAGGGAGGAACAACTTATGCTCCTATCCAAAATAGACAACTTCAAGCTGGATCAATCTTCAGTTTCACAATAACAGCATTTGAATCAACATTGTGAGATGATTCAAAAACGTATTCCTGGTTCCATTTTCAACCTTCTCTGCAAATCCATTCACAATCTTGTCGCAGGGGCAAATGTATCATTTCCAACACCATCACTTCAATACATTTTAGCAACGGACATTTAGAAACCTTTCACACTTATTGAGGGCTGCAAGTTTTTTGCAAGTATATTGTGTACTGCTGATTCATAGAAATGAATACAATTGTTCAACTTTTTTATTTTGCTTTAAACAGAAAATCTATACTGTTTTTCATTAATTTCTGTGGAGAAGCGGGAGATATTTGGTTATTTCCAAGGTGGAGCCCTCATGCTGAGCTTTGCATATGTAGTGACCTGGCTGCTGAGGACTTCTTTTCTGCGATTGAGCATACGTTTCCGCATTGAAAAAATTCAGTGAACGCGAATTATTTAGATTTAAATATGTGTACTTTACTGCTTCTTCAGGGTTTGAGTTAATTTGTGCAAAATTCAAGCAAAACTGCACAAGGATCCCACAATGCAGTTTTAACATATTTTTGGTGAATGGATTTCATCACAGAAGTCAGGTAAAATAAAGCCTCTCTCATTTAAAATGCATTTGAGTAAACATCCTCATGAGCTTGAATTTCAGTTTTGAAACATTCTTAGAATTTGTGATATTGAATGTTGTTATCCTACAAAATACTTGACATTTTGTTTTGAGTTTCTTTTACAGATATTTCCATCTTGAAATAGAAGATCATGGGAGCAAGACTTTCCCATGCATATATTTTCTCCCTGTTCTGGTTCAACAACTTTTGGGCTATCCAACATTAATGTGCGTGACCCATTCCACCTCCAACTACATATTAATGTTCCTTTCCTGTTGACAGTTACAAACAGCAATGACTGTTCTCTGAATTCGGTTTCTCTTTCTTTGATTATATTTTGCACTAGTTCCTGAGATACACATCCTGGCCCTGAGACCTGGATATGCATCCCTGATTCTGGAATCATGTCATGATCCCAATGTCCAAAAGCCTATATATATTTCTGCTCTCCCAATAATTCCTCCAAAGAATCTTACTAGAGAAGCTGACCTTAGACTCTTGTGATTGTTCTCAAGGAGACTTGAAATAATTTAGCAAGACTTCTTATATTCACTTATATTGTCTGGACTCTGTTTGTGTGTTTGAATACTTGTGTGATTTGAAGTACCAAAGAATGTATATATCATATACATATATTATATATATTAAGTGCTTGATTTATTTATTGACGCAACCGAAAACAATATATTTACACAACAAGTAAAGATAACAATGTAAACATTGCTAAATCTTGTTCTCCTAACCCTCTTTTTGTCTTGAACCAAAAAGTTTATTAACAAATTCCTTTTTTCACTATCCTGAAAAAAGAAATACTGAATGTTACAAGAATGTTTTAAAAAATAAATAAATTCAGGGAAGTCTGCAATGAGAGCAAGTTACAGTATACTGAAATAAGTTTCAACGTCTTCCCAAATCTATATGCATCATCTGCGTTTACTGTCTTGCCTGGGAGAAATCTTGAGACTTTTTGGGAACATTAATCTGATGTTATTTCCTGCTTACATGTACAAGCTCTGTATTGTGTATACATAGTGGATTGAATGAAGTGGCTCCAGCAGCATGCGATGAACCAATGATTCGGTGCTATGCTTCTGTAAAATCTCGTCTAAATATACGTTTCAGCTTAACTACTATAAACCTCTTGTGTATTCAGTATTCGCATGTATTCAGTACACTGATGGAGCTGAATCACGTGAATGAGAGTACAATCAGTTGCCGTTTTAACTCCTTTATTCCTCTCGATCAATATAAACTACAGTGAATGCAATGCACTTAGCTGATGATCCTTCCAACACCACCCCGTAGTTTCTTGGACAATAACTCTGTACATTCTGCATGACATTCTGAACCAGATGTGCACCCCGTCCCTTGGACATTCTAATCGGCAGCACGGCACTTGAGACCAAGTCAAGTCATCCTGACAAACAGCGACGTTTGTAATGTTTCTAGAATGTGCAGCAGTAGGAGTTTCTTTCTCAATGTCCGATGGTGCAACTAATTCCATGCTTTCGTCGCAGTGAATTGTTGCTGTTGAATTCACTCGCCGGTTGCCAACATAGGTGACTTTTCCATTCTTCAACGCAATTTCTGGACACTGACGTCGGTCCCAAGCGTCCGATTCTTCGATTACTTTCTCCAGCTCCTTTCTTAAAGTTTTTGACACTTCTGCAAATTCTTTGTCACCAGTTGCAAGATAATCAAACTCGCATTGCTTCACACCTTCGCAGATCTCAAGAACGTCTGGTGGAATGGAACCTTCATCGACATCCAGTAATGGAACAAAATCCAGGTTGTTGATCTGCTCGTAAGTGTAAGTGTTGTACGTGAACAGGGATTCTTCTTTTGAAACTCTCCATGTCTCCCCAAATTTGTAATGAATATCTCGCAGAGAGGCAGTCGGACTGAGTACTTGTCCGGTGCGTGAGGTCAGATCGTTTTTCTTATTAAAGTCGCAGTTACCAAGCAGACCTCGCAATTGGCCCTCGAATCTTGGACAGACGAGAGAATACATCATGTTGACCATTCTGTACTCCAGCGTCAGAGAGATTGAGACTGCCCCTCTGGGTAAACTCACCCTGTAGCTCACAGGCAGGGCTTGGTCTCCTGAAGAGATTTTTTTGAGGACTACTGAATGCATGTTGACTTCATTCAAGCCCTCTGGAAACTGGAATCTTTCTCCATCGATCCATGTCTCGAGTTTGTCCCTGAGTAAACTCGACTTTACCTCAATGATTTCATTTCCAAGACATTGAACAGCGATCCCGCTGAAAACTGTTCCTTTTCCAGACGCATCGATTGTATTTCCCCCTTCCTTGACATACTTCTCCAATCTGACTTGAACGTCACATTCTTCATATCTGGCCAACACGTATTCTCCCTGTCCGTTGAAAGAGTAATCAAGTCCATCAGGAGTGCTGAAATGAGGGTCGCCCGCAGCCCCGCTATCGGTCGGTGGCTCATAATTGTCTCCGCAATCCGGAGGGTGGACAGCAAAAAAAGATGAGCAACTTTCCACACTCTCAGCGATCTCACAACACGCAATATACTTTTGTTGGTCGTATTGGGCATGCAACTCTGGGTAAATTTCAGGATGAAAAAGAAATGGATGACTTGACATTTGCCCTGATTCCTGCTGTTCGCACACGATGCCGCCATCTCCCCCATAGCAACACAGCTGTGCAGCAGTTTGATCAACAAATGGCTGAACCTGTAAGTAACAGGTATTGGGTCCTTCCGTTAAATACGTTTTGAAGCGAGAATCTTTTCCAGCAAGGCGCTGTGTAGGTGGACAATGTTCCACATGGACTCCAGGAATCAACGGGGGAAATTCGCTGATACCGCAAGCATCAGAAATAACGTTCCTGCCCCAGAAGAGGCGCATTTCACTACCATCAACAGATGCCGCCACCAGGTCTTTAAGATTTGAAATCCTGCCATTCAAGACGATTTCTTCGTGCTGTGGGGTGCATGAGTCTCCTGTCTTCAAAATAGCATGAAAGGCTAAAGTGTTACTTGGCAGAAATGCTGTGATTGGAATCTCAGCCTCACCAGAGTTTTGTATCGGACTTGCTGTTTCTACCTTCTCCAACCGATCCCAAGCAATGATTTCCTTCTCCCAATGAGCGAATCTACAAAAAATTACCTCAGAATAATCTAGGAAATTATTCTTATCCCAGGAGATAAAAAAGTTTCCTGTTTCCACGTTTGCTGTCAATGTGAATGAGTTGTTCTCGTTCTGCGGTGGGCAGAGGAGTTGTATAGTCCCATTGTGGGACTCCACGATGTGTTGTTCATTTTCAAATGAGACCTCATACTTGATCCTGTTCAACTCATACAGTGGAGGGACAAAGCAAAAGATGTTGTCCTTGTCCTGTACAAATGCTTTGACCCTCATGGTCTTGGGCTTGCTGCCATGGTAACCATCGTAGAAGGTGCAAAACACGCTGCTTTTGGGTGGGATGCAGGGACCTTTGATGTGCATTTCTTGACCGCCCGAGACAGACACTGAGGTTGGCTTTGACATCACCTCACTGCCTGGCTCAAAGTCTTCGCATGGTGCTCCCCCAAACAGCTTGTGGTTGTCCAGTCGTAGGGACCTTTGATGTGCATTTCTTGACCGCCCGAAACAGACACTGAGGTTGGCTTTGACATCACCTCACTGCCTGGCTCAAAGTCCTCGCATGGTGCTCCCCCAAACAGCTTGTGGTTGTCCAGTCGAAAAACATAAGTTCCCGGTTTACCAGTGTTTGAGTTCAATGCCAAATTTTTGACGTCCGCTGTGCAAGAACCGTCCAGCTGAAAAGATATATTCTTATACGGGTTCTTGTACCCGGCAAACGCACCGTCCTCGCCCATGAGTTCCCCATGGGTCCATTCAATGGAATCATAATGAAAAAGCGCAAAAGAATAGAAACCGTCCGAGGCGAGGGCCATTTGAACATCATTGAGTTGTTTCAATGGCCGAAAATTCTCCAACTTTTCCCAGCCTGCAACGAAAGCCCAGCTTATTTCGATTCCTTGGAATTCTGGGTGGGCCAACAAGATGTCGTTAGTTACCAGCTCGAAAACATTTGGAGCATTTGTACTCTCGCTGTACCAATTCAAACCGAATTGCTTGGTTGTAGCATCGCCCCAGAAAGGAGCTATGATGGGAGGCATGTCTTCCTTTTCGCTACATACGTCCATGTATTCGCTGAAGAAATCGTCGAATACAAAGTACCCATTCGGACTCATGGCAAGGCGGGTGTGTACCGTGCCGAAGAAATGGAACGGAGCTTGCAAATATATCCAGGAAGACAAGCAATCATCGCAATGTGGACCGTCGGACCAGGGGTATTCCCACGACCAGGGGTAGTGAAGACCTGACCAATCATTCGAAGCACTCGTTTTTATCATCATCAAAAAAGCCGAGAGGCCCAGAAGAAAAATTTTGGCCTTCATCATTCTACGCAATTTTCGTCTCTGCTGGGGGAAGTTTCTGAAACTGTAAATGAAACAGGCATATGCGTCAATATTGTCAGCAGTGCTGACATTAAGCATGTACAGTGCATTACACATGATCAATTCGGATACGAAAATGCAAAGAAATTAATGAACACTGCCACATTAAAATCTTGAAGCGGGATGAAGCCTGTACAGTGTACACAATGAGCATTCACTCTGCTGATGCGTGATGCGATTTTTATACCGAATTTCTTAATAGACGTATAATGGTTGGATTTTTCAACTTGCTGCGAAGATGCTAAAATCGGATGGACTAGATAGTTCTACAATCACCTGTGATATCGTAGGTAATCATAATTTTTCGCAATTGCAAAAACGCAACTCACAGGAGCATGTTCAAAATTGCTTAGCAGCATCCGTGATTTTTTTTTTAGCTCTGCTGATTAATGCCACGACTCACGATATATTATTCGC